>SJYC01150986.1:0-30978 GCA_006408675.1 Madoqua kirkii | reverse complement strand
AATTTGCTTGTTACTCCAGGTGTTTCTTGACTTCCTACTTTTGCATGCCAGTCCCCTATTATGAAAAGGACATCTTTTGGGGGTGTTAGTTCTAGAAGGTCTTATAGGAATGTACACATGGTTCTATTCAAAATAAATGCCTAACTCGGTCTACTGTGGAGCACACTGAACTCTGTGTGATGTCATATGGCAGCATGATAGGGAGGGCCATTCGGCGGAGAAGGGATCCACATATATGAAAGGCTGAGGCCCTCTCGATCCACATAGAAGGATCACCACAATGTCATTTGGCTATTTTCCAAAACAAAATAAAAATTGGAAACAATACTCAGCAACTCATTATCACCCTCGAGCCCAAAGGATGGGCCATATTAACATGTGGGCAAACCAGGAACCCTGCAGAGGGCCTGGGAAAAGGGAACGCTCTTCGGCATCCCCTGGGAATGTCAGTTGGTCAACACTCACTGTAAAGCACAGCAGAGCGGTGCTTGAAAAGGCTCAAGTCTCTGACAGCCTAAGATCTGGCCCCCTGTCTTGGGGCCTGTCGCCAGATGAAGCTGAACTTGAAAATGACACGTGTACCCCAGCCTTCATGGCTGCACTAGTTCCAGGAGAAAAAACACAGAAGCAACCAAGAGGGAAATCAACACTTGCGTGGACATCATGTGGTTCATATACACAAGTGAAAGGCACAAAGCCACCCAAAAAGGAGGAGCGAATGCCATTTGCAGTGGCACAGGAGGGCCTAGGAAGGGGCACAGGAAGCCAAGCCATGTTTATATTGTAACCAGCTTTGTACGTGTGTGAGTCATGATGAAAATTTCCTTGAGAACTTTTTATAGCCCTCAGTTTCCATATAGATAGATTTAGAAAGAGCAACTCAAAAAAAGGAGTCTGGGAGGCTAGAATTATTGTTTTTAGAGCAACATTTCCCTGAAAATGCCGGCAAATATGAAGTCCAGCCCTGCCAGGGCCGTGCTTCAAAGAGTGGACACTGATACATGGAAAGTAACCAACTTGGGGGATAAAGAAAGCCCACGGTAGGTCCCTGCTGTGGTTCCAACTAGCTGTAACTAAGATCTGTGCACCTAATGCTTCTCCATGTCACATTACTGTAATGACACAGAATCAATCAGCAGACAGTGGTCAAGGGATTGGCAGGTTAGGGGGCAGCTACAAGGGACTAGCTGCCAACAAAGGTCTGTACAGGCAAAGCTATGGTTTCTCCAGTAATCACGTACTGATGGGAGAGTTGGACCATAAAGAGGGCCGAGTGCCGAAGAATTCTAAATTGTGTGCTGGAGAAGACTCCTGAGAGTCCCTTGGTTTGTAAGATCAAACCAATCAATCCTAAAGGAAATCAACCCTGAATATTCACTCAAGGACTGATGCTGAAACTAAAGCTCCTATACTTTGGCCACCTGATGCAAAGAACTGACTCACTGGAAAAGTCCCTGATTCTGGGAAAGATTGAAGGCAGGGCGAGAAGGAGATGACAGAGGATGAAATGGTTGTATGGCATCACCGACTCAATGGACATGAGTTTGAGCCAACTCTGGGAGATAGGGCGCCTGATGTGCTGCAGTACACGGCGTCACAGTTAGTCACACACCACCAAGCCACTGAACAATAATAACAACGATCAAAATGACAAGGGTATATCACTTTTCTCCTGTTTGTTTGCCATACATCAAATAGTGTGCCGTGGATAGGTGCAGGAGAGGGCCTGGAGCAAAGGGAACACTCCTTTCCCTCTGCTAAGAATGCAGTCTCATAATAGGCCCTGCAGAGCACAGGATGGAGGTTCCTTAAAAAACCTAAAAACAAAGGTACTGTATGATCCAGCAATCTCACTGTTGGGCATGTATCCGGTGGAAACTGTAACTGGAAAAGACACACGTACCCCAGCTTTATGCAGCACCATTTACCGTAGCCAAGGGATGGAAGCAATCATAACATCCATGCACAGATTAATGGTTAAAGAAAATGTGTTATATACACACAAGAGACAGCTAGTCATAAAAAAGAAATAAATCATGTCATTGCATCTACATGACTGGACCCAGAAATTATCATACTAAGTGATGTAAGTGAAACTCAGAAAGTTAAGCATGGTATCCTGGTTGATTAATGATAGCCTATAACTTTTTTGCTAGATACTATCACAGGGAGATATGTATTCCCTTTTGCTAAAATGTGGTATAATTCATCTGGCAGGATGAGACCTTTTAGAGGCATATAATGTGCATATTGCTTTTCACATAAATGTGAAATGGTTTTAGATTTAGAAGACATAGAATCATATCAGAACATAATTACTGAAAAAAATGGTTATGAAAACAGAAAAATCAAGGGCAAATTAATCATTTACTATTATAAGTGCTTGAGAAATCTTCATCTTCTTCCTCATACTAGGAAATTTAAAGTGTCTACTGGTATTAAATTCAGTTCAGTTGCTCAGTCGCTCCGACTCTTTGCGACCCCATGAATTGCAGCACGCCAGGCCTCCCTGTCCATCATCAACTCCCGGAGTTCACTCAGACTCACGTCCATTGAATCAGTGATGCCATCCAGCCATCTCATCCTCTGTCATCCCCTTCTCCTTCTGCCCCCAATCCCTCCCAGCATCAGAGTCTTTTCCAATGAGTCAGCTCTTTGCATGAGGTGGCCAAAGTACTGGAGTTTCAGCTTTAGTATCATTCCTTCCAAAGAACACCCAGGACTGATCTCCTTCAGAATGGACTAGCTGGATCTCCTTGCAATCCAAGGGACTCTCAAGAGTCTTCTCCAACACCACAGTTCAAAAAGCATCCATTCTTTGGTGCTCAGCTTTCTTCACAGTCCAACTCTCACATCCATACATGACTACTGGAAAAACCAGAGCCTTGACTAGGCGGACCTTTGTTGGCAAAGTAATGTCTCTGTTCTTGAATATGCTATCTAGGTTGGTCATAACTTTTCTTCCAAGGAGTAAGCGTCTTTTAATTTCATGGCTGCAGTCACCATCTGCACTGATTTTGGAGCCCCCAAAAATAAAGTCTGACACTGTTTCCAGTGTTTCCCCATCTATTTTCCATGAAGTGATGGGACCGGATGCCATGATCTTCGTTTTCTGAATGTTGAGCTTTAAGCCAACTTTTTCACCCTCCACTTTCACTTTCATCAAGAGGATTTGAACTATTTATAATTCCAATATTAGTGAATATCCATCAGACCAGAGGCAGTAAATGGAATAGTACCTATTATTCAGGAATTCTGTGAAAAAAGATTTATAATTCCTTATATCAATGCTGTAATACTCAATTTTCCTGTTAAGAAAGCCAAATGGAAAAGACTGTAGGTTTGCTCAGGAACTGAGATTATAAATAATTTTCTGACTCCTTTCCACCCTGTGACTCCTGCTTATTCTCACACTGTGTTCTCAGCCCTTCCAGCAGACACCAACTATTTCTATGTAGTGGACTCTTTAGTATTCCAGTAGAAAAAGAAAGCCACCAACTCTTCACCTTCACATGGGAAGATGGTCAATATACCTGGCTGGTTATACTACAAGGCTATACTAAAAACCCTACTTATTTGTCTCAAATACTTACAGCTGATTTGGCTGATGTACAACTTTCCTAATGGCTCTGCTTTATTTCCATACATAGATGATTTACTTCCAGAACTGAGCAGCAAGACTGCCAAAGAAATACTATCCATCTATTACAACTGTTAGCTTCTAAGCAGCATAAGACTTTCAAAGACAAACTACCATTCTGCTAACCAGCTGTGAAATAAATATTCAGTCACTTAATATCAAAGAAGGAATATTGATTGATTCTGAAAGAATTAAAGGAATCCCAGCTTTATCACTCCCCTAAGCAAACCACTAAGGATTTCTAGGTCTAACATTGCAAGAATTGGGTACCTAGTTTTCCCCACATTGCCCAACCTCTGTACTCATTATTAAAGACTGACCAGCCAGACCCAACTGAATAGATGACAGAGGGAGAAAAGTTATAAATGGTTTCAAATCTCCATTAGCTCAGGCTTTAACATTCAGCCATCCTAACTATACCTCACCATTTTTTCTCTTGGAGCATGAAGACAGAGGAAACACCTGGGTATATTAACTCAGAGCCAGTGACCAGAATTACGCATAGGATATTATTGTCAGGAGTTAGATTCGATGACAAGAAGGTTCCCACCGTGTATGAGGGTTATTTCAGCAACATCTCTCTTATGCAAAGCTACTAAAGAACTTACAATGGTCTCCATCAAAGGTCTCCTCTATTTATGTTCCTCACTCAGTTGACTGTCAAATTCTCATCCTCCTCAACACTATTCTGTGAGTGAGTCACTTGTCCTCTTAGGAAATACTGTCACTCTCGTCACCCAGAAACATTTTGGCTAATTTTTTTCAATTGGGAGGAAAATTCCTTGACAAAGTTGTGTTGGTTTCTGCCATACAACAGTGCAAATCAGCCATAAATATACATGTATCACCTCCCTCTTCGGTCTCCCTCCTCGCCCCCCACCCCGTCCCATCCCTCAAGGTCATCACATAGTGCCATACTCTGGCTTGATGTAATCGTCTTAATCCCACAGCTTTGCTTCCAGGGCATCAAGATGGCAACAGCATGGCCACATGACACTACCTGATGTTTTCTTACTCCTAGGGCTGATTCACAAGAATGTTCACTATCTTCTCACTCCTAGGACAGGTTCACAAGAAGGTCCCACTGATAAAGCTGATTTAATTCGGTTTGAGATGGATCCTTTTCAAACAATGAAGAGGGACATTATCAAACTGGATATGAAAGTTCTTATCTACCAGGCTCCAAATCAACCCAACAAGTTGAACTGACTGCACTGAGTAGGGTTTGTCAATTAGCCAAAGATCAAGGAGCCCATATTTATACTGATAGCCTCTATGGCTTCAGAGTAGCGCATGATTTTAGAATGCTATGGATATTTCTTAGCTCTTCTAACCAGCTTATAAACAATAAACAGCTAGAGGTGGATGAAACTGCAGCCTATTATACAGAGTGAAGCAAGTCAGAAAGTGAAACACCAATATCCATAATATATTAACACCAACATAATAATATTGGGGCTCCCACCAATCCCAGGGTGGGATGATTTGAGAGAATAGCATTGAAACATGTATATTAACAATATAAAACAGATGAGCAGTGAAAGCTTGATGCTTGAAGCAGGGCACTCAAAGCTGGTGCTCTTGGACAAGCCAGAGGGATGGGGTGGGGAGGGAGGTGGGAGGGGGGGCTTCAGGATGGGGGACACATGTACACCTGTGGTCAATTCATGTTGATGTATGGCAAAAACCATGATACTATTGTAAAGCAACTATTCTCCAATTAAAATGAATTAAAAAAAAGAATAGACAGTCTCAAAACCATGAGACTCCATTCAATTGCACAGCTGGCCATCGTTAAAACATCTGGACATTCCAAATCTGACTCAGTAGAAGCCAAAGGGATTCGACTGGCTGATGTGGAAACCAAACAAGCTGCCTTCAGTCTGCTCTCTCCTAATTTTGAGCATGTCCTCTGCTCAAACATAACTCTGATGAAACTATTCCGAAATTACTTTTGCAGGCTGAAGAACTAGCTTCGGAAAATGAAAAGCAGGCCTGTAAGAAAAAAGGGTATATTTTGATCCCATCTCACAAATATGGTTCAGATCAGAAAAGAGGTTTATAGTACCCATAAGTGTTCAATTGGGGTTCCCAGGTAGCTCAGTGGTGAAGAATCTGCCTGCAGTGCAGGAGATGTGAGTTTGATCCTGGGTCGGGAAGATCCCCTGGAGAGGGAATGGCAATCCACTCTAGTATTCTTGCCTGGGAAATCCCATGGACAGAGGAGCCTGACGGGCTACAGTCCATGGGGTCATAAAAAAAAAGTTGGACACGACTTAGTGACTAAACAATGGTGCAGAGTTTAATTTCCTTTACTCCAACATGTTCACTTCCTGATCCATTGGGCATCTAAAAAAGTGATATTGTGGGGAAAACAGTACATCTGGAAACCTTCTCCCACTGTAGCTCATGAGATTTATGACCAGCGCTTTATCTATCCTAAATATAACCCTGGGAAGCCCTTTCCTGGCTCTCAAGGCCACTTTCCCCTCCCAAAGGAACCCTTTCAAGTTTAGCAACTGGATTTTACCCAGGTGCCTTCCTCTCAAGTCTGCAAACACATCCTGGTAATGATAGACATGTTTTTCACACTGGATGGAAGTGTTTCCTTGCAGGAGAGCAACAGCCTTAACAGTAGGCAAATTACTATTAAAAAGAACAGTTCCAGTTTAAATGATTCCTTTGAGCTTCATAGTGACCAGAAAACCTATTTCACTGGACCAGTCATTAAATCTACTTCTGAGATTTGGCTGATAATGCAGCATTTTCACTGTGCCTGTCACCCTCGGGCCTCAGGATTAATAGAAAGATCCAACAGCACAATTTTTTTATTTTTTACTTTACAATACTGATTCGTTTTGCCATACATTGACATGAATCCACCACAGGTGTACATGAGTTCCCAATCCTGAACCCCCCTCCCACCACCCTCCCCATATCATCTCTCTGGGTCATCCCAGTGCACCAGCCCCAGGCATCCTGTATCGAACCTAGACTGGCGATTCTTTTGTTACATAATAGTGTACATGTTTCAATGCCATTCTCCCAAATCATCCCACCCTCTCCCTCTCCCACAGAGTCTAAAAGTCTGTTCTATACATCTGTGTCTCTTTTGCTGTCTCACGTACAGGGTCATCATTACCATCTTTCTAAATTCCATATATATGTGTTAGTATACTGTATTGGTGTTTTTCTTTCTGGCTTACTTCACTCTGTATAATTGGCTCCGGTTTCATCCACCTCATTAGAACTGATTCAAATGTATTCTTTTTAATGGCTGAGTAATACTCCATTGTGTGTATGTACCACAGCTTTCTTATCCATTGGTCTGCTGATGGACATCTAGGTTGCTTCCATGTCCTGGCTACTATAAACAGTGCTGCGATGAACATTTGGGTACACGTGTCTCTTTCAGTTCTGATTTCCTCGGTGTGTATGCCCAGCAGTGGGATTGCTGGGTCATAAGGCAGTTCTATTTACAGTTTTTTAAGGAATCTCCACACTGTTCTCCATAGTGGCTGTACTAGTTTGCATTCCCACCAACAGTGTAAGAGTGTTCCCTTTTCTCCACACCCTCTCCAGCATTTATTGCTTGTAGACTTTTGGATCACAGCCATTCTGACTGGTCCAACAGCACAATTAAAACACAATTGCCTAAACTTTCAGAGGCTTTTCCTCTTTCCTGGCCAAAAGTCCTTCCCTTGGTACTCTTCAACCTTAGGTCTACCTGCTTTGGTCAGCACTGTCTCCTTTTGAAATAATTACTAGATAACCTATGCATCTAGATGAAGGTGCTTATGAATCAATGCTTCTTAAATGTGATATTCTACATTACTGTCTAGGACATATCAAAGTGCTTGACTAAAATGACGAATTAGTAACTGATTCCTTCCATAGTGAGCTCCAGTGAGAACTAGACTTTTAAGGACATTGGAGATTTTGTCCATTGGAAAAGACATAAAATAAAGGACTCTTTACAACCATGTTGGAAAGGATCGTATCAAGTATAAAGTTAGCACATCCCTGTGCTGCAAAACTTTAAGGAGTAGGCTGTGGGATTCACATTTCTCACCTCAATAAGGCCTCCCCTCCTGAATGGACTGCAACTCCTATTTCTGACAGCCGAATTTTACTAAGAAAGGCCCTACCAAGTCAGAACAAGAAGATAACAGCAGTGGTAGACAGCTAATCCAAGAGTTGAGGCCAGGTCTGTAATACTTGTCTCACTAGTTCCAATTATCTCTCTGTCAAAGTGTCTGTCTCCTTCAAAATTGAAAGTTATTGTTCTATTTCTGGCTATGATTTTGTGCCAATGCTTAAGGTGGAATAAAAACTCTTTAGCAAAACTATCACAAAGCTACTGGGGACAATTAAGTGTTTGATTTGTCATCAAATTCCTCGGTCAATACAAGGTCAATTTAAATCCCTTGGAATTCCCGTCATTGACTTCTCAGTGTTCCTAAATGTAATACTTGTCTCACTAGTTCCAATTATCTCTCTGTCAAAGTGTCTGTCTCCTTCAAAATTGAAAGTTATTGTTCTATTTCTGGCTATGATTTTGTGCCAATGCTTAAGGTGGAATAAAAACTCTTTAGCAAAACTATCACAAAGCTACTGGGGACAATTAAGTGTTTGATTTGTCATCAAATTCCTCGGTCAATACAAGGTCAATTTAAATCCCTTGGAATTCCCGTCATTGACTTCTCAGTGTTCCTAATGTTGGAGAAGACTCTTGAGAGTCCCTTAGACTGCAAGGAGATCAAACCAGTCAATCTGAAAAGAAATCAGTCCTGAATATTCATTGGAAGGACTGATGCTGAAGCTGAAGCTCCAATACTTTGGCCACCTGATGCAAAGAACTGACTCATTGGAAAAGACCCTGATGCTGGGAAAGTTTGAAGGCAGGAAAAGAAGGGGACAACAGAGGACGAGATCGCTGGCTGGCATCATCAACTCAATGGACATGAGTTTGAGCAAGCTCCAGGAGTTGATGACAGACAGGGAAGCCTGGCATGCTGCAGTCTAAGAGGTCACAAAGAATCAGACACAACCGAGTGACTGAACTGAACTGAATGTTACCACTTACTCAGATCAATCGCCCTCTGGCCTAACCTTTCAGGTTCAAATTTCCAGCACATTAATATGTCCATCTCTCTTCTGAATTCTATTCAATTCTTAGAGACCAGACACAACTTACTCTAGGAACCTTTGCTCTGTCCCTTAATTGGTTAATAGACGAATTAAAAAAAAAAACAACACACCATAAGTCACTGATGCCAGCAACTCCCGCCATGTCAAATATCATACAGACAGCTTTTGGAAAGCCTGCAAGACAGGGATCTGTGGTTTGATACTATGTTAACACATAACGTTTGTGCTATTGCTCACCCTGCTTGTTGCACTCTTGTCAGCAGCTCTAAAGAGGTTGACAGGTGCCCGGGAAAATTTTTCCAAAGAGCAAAATAGTTACAAGATGTAAGAAACACAGCCCTTTTAAGTGACCTATTTAGTTGACTCCCCTCAGGACTAGGCAGCTTTTTCCTCTCTGCTTTACAGACAGTTGTTAGTTTCACAATATGCATTATCATCCTTTTCCTATCAAATTACTCATGACATGTATCACTGCTTGCTTTAAGTCTACTGTCAAAAGCACATGTACAATGATTGTACAAATTGAGATGACTAAACGAATGCATAATCTATAAAACCTTTCTCCATCAATATATTTATATGCTTATTTACTGCATTTAATTAATTTACTATGATCATATATATACACATACAAAGCCCCACTCTTGGTCAGTTGGTAAAGAATGTGTCTGCAATGCAGGAGACCTGGATTCAGCTTCTGGGTTGGGAAGATCCCCTGCAGAAGGAAATGGCAACCCACTCCAGTATTCTTGCCTGGAGAACCCCATGGACAGAGCAGTCTGGTGGGTTACAGTCCACAGGGTCACAAGAGTTTGACACAACTTAGCAACTAAACCAGCACCATACACACGTATAATGCTTAGTGAATTAAACTGAATTTTAACATGAATTTAAAATGAATTCAAATGAATTGAAACTGCTGATCAAATCTATAATTCTATACAAGATATTGGACATGCACGTATAAAGTAAAACTGGTCTAAGTCCTCTTGGACAACCTAGAATTGACAATAAGCCCTTGCCAAGCACTCTACTAGCATAACCCTCTAAAAGGAAAGAAAGAAAGAACTCATTTTCAAGGTCCAGCATTGAGGGACATGATCCAGGGCAGGTAAGGAACCATCCGGGCAACAAGGGACCAAATAGTTGATCACCTAATGCTTTCTGTGTAAAGATTTATGATCAAAAGGAGGAAGATGAGGAGGAACCATGGAAGAGCAGTCTGGTGGGTTACAGTCCACAGGGTCACAAGAGTTTGACACAACTTAGCAACTAAACCAGCACCATACACACGTATAATGCTTAGTGAATTAAACTGAATTTTAACATGAATTTAAAATGAATTCAAATGAATTGAAACTGCTGATCAAATCTATAATTCTATACAAGATATTGGACATGCACGTATAAAGTAAAACTGGTCTAAGTCCTCTTGGACAACCTAGAATTGACAATAAGCCCTTGCCAAGCACTCTACTAGCATAACCCTCTAAAAGGAAAGAAAGAAAGAACTCATTTTCAAGGTCCAGCATTGAGGGACATGATCCAGGGCAGGTAAGGAACCATCCGGGCAACAAGGGACCAAATAGTTGATCACCTAATGCTTTCTGTGTAAAGATTTATGATCAAAAGGAGGAAGATGAGGAGGAAAAACCATAAATCTTTTTCTATGGTAGGACAATCAAACGAAGACAAAAAGAAAAATATAATGACGTGGGCCCTTTGTGGTAGGCCTTTCCCAATGTGCAGTGTACATCTACATTATATATTAACCAGACCTCCTCAAAACAGGAGGATGCCTCGACATGCCTCGCAGAGGCCGTCAACCACTGGGTTTGAATCGAGGCATCACTTGGCAGCGGTGGGATGGGCACCTGGTGGTTGCCCCTGGCCTGGGAGCTCTACCTCGAGGACCACTGCGTCTCCACGTTTAAGAACTGGCTCTTCTTAGAGGGCTGCGCCTGCATCTCGGCGGAGCAGATGGCCGCGGCAGGCTGCATCCACCGTCCCACTGAGAGCAAGCCTGACTTGGCTCAGTGTTTCTTCTGCTTCAAGGAGCTGGAAGGCTGGGAGCCAGATGACGACCCTATCGAAGGACATAAAAAGCATGCATCTGGTTGTGCTTTCCTTTCTGTCAAGAAGCAGTTTGAAGAATTAAGCCTCGGTGAATTTTTGAAACTGGATAAAGGAAGACTCCAGAACAAAATCACAAAGGAAACCAACAATAAACAGAAAGATGTGAAGAAACTGCAAAGAAAGTCTGCTGTGAAATTGAGCAGCTGGCTGCCTTGGAGTGACACCTCCCTGTCACTGCTGCACAGAGACACAGACACGTCGTTTCCAGGACACACCCCTCACCGTTACCAGTTTTTCTGTGGGGCCTCTTAACTGTGCCTTAGGAAAGGAGAACATCAACATTTTGAATTTCAAATATTTAAACTGTATTTTTCACTTTTTTTTCCTTGAAGTTGGTGGCAGGGGCTACTTCTGTTAAATAGCAGGAGCTAAGTATAGTAACTGACCCTGTCTTTTATCTTTGGTAGTTTTCACTATATTGCTTCCTGGACTCAGCAGGGAGAGGGGAGATGTCTGTTCACATGCATAGAGTCCTTTTACAGCAACGTGTTTGGGCTTCACGAAGCTGGCAAATGGCTGTCCAGCTGAGATGCGATGGGTGAATGCAATCACAGGTCTGTTATGACTGGACAAACAGGATTAAGAATGCGATTTTAAGTTTCTTTTGCATAATAGTCTGCATTTATGGTGTGCACTTACCATGGTCCAGATGTTCTATATTATCTCACATTGACCTCTGCAGGTCTGGTAACCATCTCTTTACCCCATCAGGTCTGTGGTGACAAAGCAGCTCCCTTCTTCCTAGACAGATTGTGTGACCCATTCCTGCCACACCTCTGAAAGTGCCCTGTGGGTTAGGGGTTCCCTGCCATCCCATCTTGTGATTTTCAGGTTCACAGGAGTCACCATGGGATTAGACCCCAGGCTCTCCCTCTGGACTTGATCTGTGTCAGAGTCCTTTCATATGTGTGGCTAGGTGAGGGGGCATGCAGAAGGACTGATGTCTTGAGAGTAGAGCTGTTCTCATGGCAAGGCTGCAACATTTTTCTACAATAGAAAAGGAGAAGGTCTTTCATGCAGAAAAGGAATATGTCAGAGGCCTGATTCACTGCTTCTGGATAGCAGGGCAAACAGTCAGAGTGGATTCTTCTTGGGGAGTCCTGCTCAGGACCAGCTTGTCATCCATTGGATGGGACACACAGGGGTGGGATGAAACATCTGAGGAACGAGTTCATAGTCTTAAGGATTGTTAATACTCTTCAAATACCTACTTCCCATTAATGATGTGAATTAGGCAACCGATAATTCTCCTGTCTTTTCAGTATGAATCTTCCAAAAGGAATAAATTAATTTTAAAAGTAGAGTGCAAAACCTCTTTGGGGGAAATTAAAAAAAAAAGGCATGGCTTTTTTATGTTGTTTTCAGTCTTGCAAGATCATAAATGCAATGATGTATGAGTTTCAGCTGCAGCACAGACTAAGCAAAAAATTGGAGCAGCTGTTAAAAAGGTGTGTGGAACACCCACTCTGGCCCTGACCTCTGCCCTCTAATGGGATGCTTGCCTTGTGGGCTTGGTTGGGCCTGGCATCTATTGAATTGGAGCTGCAGTTTCCTCACCAGTGATCCAAGGGTCTTAGAGACTGTGCTGCCTCAGCTGGCTTTTTCATATAAAGAAGGCAACAGGATTTTCATATAAAGAAGAATTGGGACAAAGTCCTCAGCCCCTCCTAAGATTCTGCAGTGTTGTTTTCTTATCTTGTTTGAATTATTATTTTGCATAACAGGATCAACAACAATTAAAAGTGAGCACAGCAAAAGAGACACAGATGTAAAGAACAGACTTTTGGACTCTGTGAGAGAAGGCGAGGGTGGGATGATTTGAGAGAATAGCATTGAAACATGTATATTATCATATGTGAAAGAGATCACCAGTCCAGGTTCGATGCATGAGACAGGGTGCTCAGGGCTGGTGCATTAGGATGACCCTGAGGGATGAGATGGGGAGGGAGGGTCAGGATGGGAAACATATGTACACCCATGGCTGATTCATGTGAATGTATGGCAAAAACTATCACAATATTATAAAGTAATTAGCCTTCAGTTAAAAAAAAATTTTTTAAGTGACCACAAAGCCTTTCTTAGTCACTGGGGACACCAGGTGTACTTTAGGTGGATTTGGCCACAAGATAGCAGGAACTACCTAGCAGAAACTGTCATGAAATTGCTGTACGGTTAGCCAGCCCTAGTGAGCAGGAGGGCGCGCACTGGCTGCTCCTCTGCGAGAACAATGCAGTGGCCTGAATCCCTTCTAAATGACTTGGCTCAAATCTGTGGGGACTTGGTGGGCTGTGCAGGCGATCAGTCAGCCCTGACTGGCTGTGTCTCCATTGCTCCACGTCTGTGCCATGTTCCCCACAGCATTGCCTCTGCCACAGCGGTCCCTCCTCTCTTCCCTGAGGCCAGCTCATGCTGAGGCCTGATCTTTAGATTAGATAGATTTGATTTCACCCTCCTTCATGAAGTAAAGCTGCAGGGTGGATTGTTACTGTCTTACTGGAACCTCTGGGGGTCATCTTGGTAGCTGCTGAAGAATAAAAACTATTTCATTTCAAACAAACAAATTAAAAAAAAAAAAAAACAGGAGGAGGAAATCAACCTTTGAGAAAAATTGGTCCCTTTCTTCAGATGCCAGCACTGTAATCCTAAAATTATCAATATTTCCTTCATCTCATATAGGGGTCACATTGACCAAAACTCTGATGAACCATGTGCACAATTGTTAACCTATCAATATGACACACAAATTCTTTGTCTCAAAAATGTATAAAATTGCATCTCTAACTCCTGATTAATCAAACAGTTCTCAGATCTTCTGAGAATGTTTCCTGGGTTATAACCCTCAGTTTGGCTCAAATAAAATTCTCTTTTTTCTTAGCTTGACTGTTACTTGATTTTTCATTGACACACTCTACACATTCATGTGTATAGATATGTCTAAGATATATTATTAGATTTTTAAAATCTAAGTTCAGAAAAATGATCAAATAATACAAAGTGGCAAAGAAAACTATAATCCAGCCAATAAATTTGGAAACATGCTCAATCTCCATAAAATTGGGTGTTTATTATAACAACCATAAGATACCATTTAACCCTCACAAAACTGACAAAGTTACTTCTGATAATATCAAGTGTTGGCAAAAATATGAAACAGTAGGAACTCTTACACATTAGCAATAATATAATGCAAAAGTTATAAAGAAATCTGCCTCTTGGGGCTTCTGAGTGATGGAAATACAGATGATGATTTGGAAATTATAAAATCTTTTTCTTTTTTGATAAGGATGTAACAATGCAGACCACATACAGAATATGAATTTTAATAAAGTACTTGAAAGGGGCTCTTATGGCACCCATGTGGATTATATGAAGCCATGTTGGGTTGACAATTAGAACAATTAGGAGCTTCCATAGCCATATAAACAAACAAAGAGATCGGGTTGATTATCAGCCAAAGTGGGTCTAGAATGAGCTCACTCAATGCCTTGGGGGACAGGATGGACGGCATGTTTACCCAACGGACAAACTCTCCATCCAACAACAGTGCACATCCAGCTGATTTGCTGGACAAAGGAAAAGATTCAAAAGCGCTGGGCACAAACAACAAAGAATGTTATAAGCATCAGTGTTCAGTAGCTGAGTTCAGAATAGTAACAATGTGATTATCAGCAGTTCACATAAAACAAAAGCGGGAGACTTTTTGTTCATTATAAGATCAACTTGAATCAATGGTATGATGTGGCAACACTTGTCCCCCGACCCCCTGCCAAAAAAACATGTATTGCAGACTAAACTGTATTATTATTAGAAGTGTTCCGAACAGGGTGAGCTGATTAATCATTATCTGAAGTGCCAAGTTCAGATTTTGTTTCTACATTTAAAGAACAGTGAAAATAGTAATCTTGTTGATGATATAGCAGATATTTACTATGTTCCAGGGTCCACCTAGACTCAGGGTCTCACAAGGCTGCAGTCAGCATGTTGACCAGGAGCACAGTCTTCTCAAGGCCCCAGAAGGAGAAAGGCTGTACTCACACGGCTGTCTGAAGTCTCAAAAGACCCACTGAAAAGCTAGCTCACGTGGCTGTTGGCAGGCCTCAGGTTCTTACTGGTTCTGGGATTGAAACGTCCATTTCTTGCCACCTGGGCCTCCCCACTGGGCTACCCACAACATGGCAGCTTGAGTCACCTAGTCAGAGCACTCTGGGAAAAAATGTGAGCGATTGCAAACAAGGCAGAAGTCAGTCCTTTCATGCCCTCATCTGGGAAATGCATCCTGTCACTTTTGCCATATTCTCTTTGAAGCAAGTCTCCAGGTCCAACCTTACACACAAGAGAAAGGGATTACAGAGGGCAAGAATACCAGGAGGCAAGAATCACTGGGAACCACTTTAGAGACTACCGGATACAACACTATTCAAGCCTCTGGGGTCAGTCACGCCTGAAGCCAGATCATTCCTCATCTTTTCAGTTATGAGAGCAAATATAACCTTCCTTTGCTGAAATAAATTTGAGTTGGGTTTCTGTCATGTCATGTGTAACCCATGGAGTCCTTTACTAATACATTAACACACACTCTGAAAGCAAACACCATCATCAATCAAACCAGAGTGGCAAGGGTGAGGTCAACAGAACAAGCCTTTTCTGGAGCGGACAAATAAGCCAACCAGAATTCTTAAATGTCCTGTATGATCCTGGATGATATTTTTGGATTTTTTTCTGCCTGGATTTATTCTAGCATTTCTGAGATTCTGCTCAGCTAATTTAGCAAACCGGTGTCAGTGTGAGAGCATGCCAAACTCGGAATTTTACTGCCAAAAATGACAGTGAATAGAATTAGACCATGAGGAGTGCAATTAGTTTGACATGCTATTAACACCCCAACGTGAACACAGAAGGAAAAGCTAGAAAAAAAGTAGAAAGTTAAAATAAAGTTTAGTTCAGTTAATGGCAATGATAAAATTACTACCTTAAATTGTTTTGTTTGCCATACCAACTGAATGAAAATAATAACATACAAATGTGAAATTTAATAAAGACTTGTATAATTTTAGCAGGAAGACAATCTATCATGTTTCTCTGGGTAATCAACCATACTGAGACTTGAGAACGTTCCTCTACACCCATCCTTAAAAAATGAATCCCTATTTAGCACCCAGTCATGAGAGATGATGTCACTTGTCTCCCAGACAGTAACCAGGAGAAAAATAAAAGCCAGAAAGCCAGATAAATTGGTTTCCTTCAGAAAATGTATCACCTGTGTAGTATTGCCTAAAATACTTTTTTTTTTTTTTAAGAAAAACGTCAGTAATGATGTTTTCAATAGAACATTTTCATAGGCACAGTGGTGTTCCACTTCCCTCCAAGTCAGATGTCAAACCCAAATGAGCTTCAGAATCATCAGGGGGCTTGTTAAAACCTGGATGGCTGGGCCCTGACTCGAGAGTTTCTAATCGTGTTGGTCTGAATAAGGGCCTAGAATCTGCTTTTTTTTTCTTTTAACCTGCACCACATGGTTTGTGGATTTTAGTTCCCCAACCAGGGAACAAATCCAGGCCTTCAGCAGTGAGAGCACTGGAGTCCTAACCATTGGACTTCCCAGGAATTCCCTAGAATCTGCATTTCTAACAAGCTCTCGGGTGCTGTGGGGGCTGCTGCTTGGGGACCACACCCCAAGAACCACGTTCCAATGGCAAAGGAACTCAGTCCTCCTGCCGGGACTCTCAAGCTCCTTGCTGGTTCTTGCAGCCTCTAGAACTCTGCCCTCTCTCTCGGGCATTGCTGTTTTTCCACCCAATTCCTTCTCTCTTCACATCTGCCATTTCTCCTAGCCTTCAAGACAGACAACCCATGCCGCTACCAGCTTCCTCCAAGAGTTTCAGATTTCCCAGTTTCACTTCAAAAAGTGTGGGCTGTGAGTGGGTATCACCTCACCTCTTGCTTATAGAGTAACAAAACTGGAAGCTGAATACTGATAGAGCTCAAAAATATTAGCCACGGAGTAGGATTCTAATTGATTTATTATATAGCCTAAGAGGACATTATTACCAAAAAGATACTGCATTAATTCAATTAAGTTCCCAGGGTTGGTTGTTTTTTTTTAGTGTACTAAACAATTGTTTGGGAAAAGTGAATAAATTCAAACAAATGAGATTTCAGTGCCACTCAGGGACAATGATTTCTTAAATTAGATCTTTTTCTTCTTTGTTCAAACAATTTGTGTTTAGACAGAGCCTAGGCATGTATTCAGACTTCAAGGGGGAAATATATTCAAAACAGATGAAAGAATTTAGGAGTTGCACAACAAAGAAATGCCATCCAATTTTATATATGTCAGTCTAAGAAAATTTGAAGCTGTCATCGACTATAACTGAAAGAACAGAAAAAAAACGTTTAAAGAAATTCTACGTTTCTTGGCCTTTATTCACCAAACTGCTAAAGCAAATTATTTTCCAGAACCGCTCAGAACAGAAGATGCCAGAGAGTGGTTTCAAAGAGTTTCTAATGAAAATGAGCTGTATTTATTCTGACCTCCATGTGAAATGGAGTTGGTCTGTTGGGTTTTTTTGTTTTGTCTTCACTTTTCTCACATTTAAGACTTCTCCTTTCTGATGAAGAGTTAAATGGGACGACTGAAAGCCACTCTGATGGAAACTGCTGTATTTTCCACTCTGTATAAACTGCTTCACACATCGTTAGGCATTCCAACTTAATGGTATATAACTCTGGTCTCATCAGTAAACACTTATCTATTCATTCATTCAGACACGTACTAGGTACCTGCTGGGTATGGGAGATACAAACCTAAATGATATACGGTCCCTGCCTTGAGCCCACAGTCTAAAGGTCTAGGCTGAAGATCTAGACTTGGGAGGCAGAGCATGCGGGTATCCGCCATTGTTTATGGGAGTCCCTGGTGGCTCAGTTGGTAAAGAATCTGCCTGCAATGCAGGAGACCCAGGTTCAATCCCAGTGTTGGGAAGATCCCACTCCAGTATTCTTGCCTAGAGAATTCCATGGACAGAGGAGCCTGGCAGACTACAGTCCACGGGGTCACAAAGAGTCAGACACGACGGAACGATTAACACTTTCCATTTCATTTCACGCCGTCACTCCAGGCTGTGTGTAGGCCAAGAAGCTGGAAAAGGCTGGAACCTGAAGGAAAGCCAACATTTAGGAAGACAGAGACAACAGGGGGGTGAGAGAGGAAATCAGACTATGGTGAGGGACAGGGGTTATGTCATGGAAGCCAAAGGCGCTGTCTAGGAGGGAAAATGCAAAACTGTGACAGCAAGCAAACGCTGTGCGAGGCCCAGTGAGAGAGACTTGAAAGAGCTGTTGGGATTCCAGGTTTGCTGATGGCCTTGGTAGAGGTGGTATCAGGAGAAAGACGGGCGAAGCTCACTGCTGGGACTGAAGAGCATATGTAAATGAGGCGAAGGCGACAGGCAGGGAGAAATTCATCCCATATAGAGGAGAGGGCATTCCTTTCCAGAGTGAAAAAGCATTCCTCTTTAATAGGGAAGAGCAGGGCAGATTTACCATGAATCAAACAAGTGCATCTTAAGCTCCAGGTCCCTCACCAGTATGGACCCGCCACCCCCACCAGGCCCCGGGAGGGACCCTAAGGTAGGCAGACCTGAGATACTACAGGTTTGCTTCCAGACCACCTCAATAAAATGAGTATCAAATACAGCAAGTCACATGAATTTTTTAAATTTCCTAGCGCATATATAAGTTGTTTACACTATAAGGTAGTCTATTAAATGTACAATAGCATTCAGTTCAGTTGCTCAGTCATGTCCTACTCTTTGCGACCCCATGAATCACAGCACGTCAGGCCTTCCTGTCCATCATCATCTCCCGAAGTTCACACAGACTCATGTCCATCGAGTTAGTGATGCCATCTAGCCATCTCATCCTCTATTATCCCCTTCTCCTCCTGCCCCCAGTCCTTCTCAGCATGAGTCTTTTCCAATGAGTCAGCTCTTCACATGAGGTGACCAAAGTACTGGAGTTTCAGCTTCAGCATCATTCCTTCCAAAGAAATCCCAGGGCTGATCTCCTTCAGAATGGACTGGTTGGATCTCCTTGCAGTCCAAGGGACTCTCAAGAGTCTTCTCCAACACCACAGTTCAAAAGCATCAAGGAAAATAGCTTAGCTGAAATTCCATCACCCCTACTAGCTTTGTTCATAGTGATGCTTCCTAAGGCCCACTTGACTTCACATTCTAGGATGTCTGGTTCTAGACCAATGATTACACCATTGTGGTTATCTGGGTCATAAAGATCTTTTTTGTATAGTTCTTCTGTGTATTCTCACCACCTCTTTTTAAAATATTTTGCTTCTGTTGAGCCGTACTATCTCTGTCCTTTATTGTGCCCATATTTTCATGAAATATTCCCTTTGTATCTCTAATTTTCTTGAAGAAGTCTCTAGTCTTTCCCATTCTATTACTTTCCTCTTTTTCTTTGCATTGTACTGGGGAAGGATTTCTTACCTCTCCTTGCTATTCTTTGGAACTCTGCATTCAGTTGCTTATATCTTTCCTTTTCTCCTTTGCCTTTAGCTTCTCTTCTTTTCTCAGCTATTTGTTTGGCTCCAAAATCACTGCATATGGTGACTGCAGCCTTGAAATTAAAAGGCACTTGCTCCTTGGAAGATAAGCTATGACCAACCTAGATAGCATATTTAAAAGCAGAGTCATTACTTTGCCAACAAAGGTCCATCTAGTAAAAGCTATGGTTTTTCCAGTAGTCATGTATGGATGTGACAGTTGGACTAGATAAAGAAAGCTGAGTGCCAAAGAATTGATGCTTTTGAACTGTGGTGTTGGAGAAGACCCTTGAGAATCCCTTGGACTGCAAGGAGATCAAACCAGTCAATCCTAAAGGAAATCAACCCTGAATATTCATAGGAAGGACTGATGCTGAGTCTGATACTCCAATATTTTGGCCACCTGATTCAAACAACTGACTCATTGGAAAGACCCTGATGCTGGGCAAGGCTAAAGGCAGGAGAGATGGTTGGATGGCGTCACCTGCTTGATGGACATAAGTTTGAGCAAGCTCTGGGAGTTGGTGATGGACAGGAAGCCTGGCATGCTGTAGTCTATGGGGCTGCAAAGAGTTGTACACGACTGAGTGACTGAACTGAACTGACTGATATCCCTATTCCCTAGAATAGTACCTGGCATATTGAAGGACTCAGTGTTTGTTTTCTGGGTGAATAAATGAATGAAATCCTCTTATTTCCTATTCCTAAGACCAGGATCTGGTCTTTTCCTGATTCAGACTTGTCTGAGATCCTTGTTGTAATAGCTTACCATACCTGGCCCTTGATGAGTTGGGCTTGTTTTCCTCATGCCATTATTGCCCTTCTACTCCCTCCAACACTGCTGTCTGTTCTTGAGCCTCAGTCTTGTGAAGTGGGGGCTACCACCACCTCCTCCCTGGTGCTGCCTGCTGATCTGCCTGCCAAAGTCATTTGTATGATCTGTGCCTTGTGTTCCTCTTGTCTTCACTTACTGTTACTGTTCACCACACTTTATACCTGTTTCCTGTCACCATGCTTCCCAGGTACTGTCCTCCAACCCTGAGATTTCATCATCATTGCCTGGTTAACACCTCCAGGCTGAGGACAATATATGGCCAAGTTTTCTTGATTTCAAATTAAGCGACTGAGTCCCCATCCTTCTTATGATGAAAGGATGTTTCTTTCACCTCTGGGATACCTCATTCCATGATAACAAGATTCTCAGGGTCTTACTCAATCCAAAGATTCATATCAAAGAAGACAACCAGAAATCTACTTGGTCTATTTGGGAAGTTCAGGGCTGTTGCTTCCACCTGATAACAGCCTGAACGCTGGGATTGCCCTAACCTCTTGGCAGCTTTATAGGTGTTGAGCAGGTGGCATGCTATCACTGACATCGGGAAATTCAGGGGCCTGGGCTGGTATTGTTGTCCATTGAACAACAGACATTGAACAAATTATGGGGGCCTGTGGCTGCCAGCTCTGGATGAAGTCCTGAAAGAGGAAGTCCTGCTCTCGAGGGGTTACCCTGAACTGCTGACATTCCATGCCAAGGTGGGCCTGGGATCCTAGTGTTACTGCCTCTGGCATAACTGGCTCATTGGTTCTTATACAAACACACATAAACATCAATGCACACTCCCCCCAAGGCATGTCAAAGGGGCGAAGTCCTAAGAGGTTTTCAGCAGCCATTCATCCTATCTAGAATCAGGCTTTCTCCTAACCCTACATTTTTATTCTGTCGGGAGCCGCAGCCGCCATTGCAGGATGGCGCCGGTTTCCTGCTTCCTGGTTCTTCACAAATATGTAGGCTAAAAAAGACGCATGCGCAAGATGCGTCTCTTGGCGTCAAACGGATATGCTAATCAGGGATTCTAACAGTGTTCTGTTATGAGCCAATCAGAGGTTGACACAGATATGCTAATCAGGGATTCTAACAGTGTTCTGTTATGAGCCAATCAGAGGTTGACACGCCTCCCCTCTGGGCTATATAAGCAACCGCTTTCCCTGCATCGGGGCCCTCTCGCCACTTCCTAAAAGAGCTGTAACAATAAACTGCGTGTCAGAAGAATCCTGTCTGTGGCGTTCTCCTTATCGGCGAGGCGGGCGACCACATTATTCTGAGAGTGCAAGAAACTCTTCACTTTCCTTGACTCAAAGCCATCTCATTTTATATCGCAGAAGAAATTTTTAGAGAAAACCTCTGTCTTACTACATCAAGTACTTGCCTTACTCAACTGGCTATGTGTACTTTTCAGATTGCCTAATACTTCCTCGTTGTGGTTACTGCCCATGTCATAGGATTTGACAGAGCTTGACTTTGATGGAAAAGAAAACCCAAACAGAATCCTATAACTATCATGACAAAGTTATTGCCCCCCCCCCCAAAAAAAAGAGCAAGGAAACATTGAAGAGATCACTTATCTACTCATCATCTGTTAGGCAACTAATATGTGCTGACTTTTAGGTATATTATTTCACTCTATCCTTACAAGACTCCTGACAGGCAAATATTAACAGAAATGAAGAGATGAGAAATCCAAGCGGTAGAGAAGTAAAGTAATTCAAAGCATAAAGCCTTATGCAGCAAAGTCAGTGTTTAAACTTATGTCTTTCATACTCTATAGCTTGGAATATTTCCAATGACTATACTTACTTTTTAGTATGTGAATACTTATGGAATGTTTTGGGTCCATGACTACTAAGAGATGCATGCATTATAGTTTATTCCTAGATTGACAGTTGCTGCTGCTGCTGCTAAGTCGCTTCAGTTGTGTCTGACTCTCTGTGACCCCATAGGTGGCAGCCCACCAGGCTCCCCCATCCCTGGGATTCTCCAGGCAAGAACACGGGAGTGGGTTGCCATTTCCTTCTCCAATGCATGAAAGTGAAAAGTGAAAGTGAAGATGCTCAGTCATGTCCAACTCTTAGCAACCCCATGAACTGCAGCCTACCAGGCTCCTCAGTCCATGAGATTTTCCAGGCAGAGTACTGGAGTGGAGTGCCATTTCCTTCTCCTATTAGGCTGACCAAAAACAAAAAACAAAGACAAACAAACAAAAATCAGCCCATCCTTTTGGTTCTAGGTGATGTGTTTAAGTTAGTGTCTTCTTTACTCTTTAGGGCATTCTTATTTCAACTTGGTCTTTTACAATGAAATGATAATTTTTCTGCTCTGCTCCATCACATCCCAGATGAAGGAAGGGAGGGGTAAATGAGTCACCTGGACTGATGGAGCTGGAGGAATCTTGGAGATGCCTTGGAGAATTCACTTGTACTCGCTGGATGATCACTCTGGTGCTTCCAATAAATATGAGGATGTACTTAGTGAGAAATGTTCTATTTTGAAGTGTGATCACAACTCTGAGTCTAGGGATTTCTTATCAAAGTGTAATTCTTTATTTCTCTTCAGAGCTTAAATGACTCCTGCAACTGATAGGCATGGTAGTCACAAAGCAAACTTTGAAAGTGGAGAAGATAAAAGACCACTGTTTGGAAAACAGTGAGACTTTCTTTCATTTGGTGTTGCTTCCATCTCAGACTTGAGTATTCTGTATAGTTTTGGCTGTACCCAACAGCAGTTTTCTTGTGACTCAGAAAAAGCCCCCAGACTTTTGCTACCCAGCTTGAGGTCATTGAAATGCTTGAGTAAACTTCCAAGTTCCTCTTGGTTTAAGAGAAACTTATGTAGGAGGTGTGTCTAGACCAGGCATCAAAATGCTATAGGAATTATCTCAAAGGAGGAACTTTGCCATTCTGCAATGCCTTCACATGAGCATATTCAAGGATTCCAAGTCCTCATGTATTTTGGCATGTTTCTCTTGATCTGCTAAAAGGCTTTCTAAATAGGAGTCATTTGATCATACATTTGTGATTTGATGTCTCACAGCACACTCCAGAGAGGTGGGCACATCTCCAAATGAGGAAAACTAACAAAATTTCTTAAACTTTAAGCTAAAATACTTACTATGTAGATTTTTATTTTGTTTTATTTTCTGAATTGGAAGTATGAAAAGAAATGATAGCAAATCTGAAGTTCTTAATCCTGAAATCTTTTACCTACTGTAGGGTTCTCTTGTTCAATTATCTCAATTTTATGGAACCCTAAGGACATTAAGAGCTTCAGTTGACATGAGGTCGCTAATGTTTTGGTAGTGACTCTGAGAGCCTCCAAACTTAGTTATGCCCTTTTTATTCCTTTTCCTGACTGTACAAATTCATATATCTTGGCTTATCTTTATTTGAGGATAATGATGTAGAACTAAAGCATTTTTCATTGACTAAATGGATTAATTTAAAATATGTACTCCATTAATATTCCCAATAATGTATAGGTCATGCCATTAATTACAGAATGTCATGATATGACTTGCTTTGATGAGAAAGCAGGCATATCAGGTGTTTACTGTTAACTTATAAGGAATCATTCTTCAATCTCTTCAATAAAACCACAGTGAATTTTCCCTCATGATTATGCTGAGAGAGCAGAAATTTGCAGATATTGTATTTTTGTTGTTCATTATGCATCTGTGTCCTGCTGCTAAGTCACTTCAGTCGTGTCTGACTCTGTGCGACCCCACAGACGGCAGCCCATTAGGATCCCCCATCCCTGGGATTCCCCAGGCAAGAACACTAGAGTGGATTGCCATTTCTTTCTCCAATGCATGAAAGTGAAAAGTGAAAGTGAAGTTGCTCAGTCGTGTCCGACTCTTCGCGACCCCATGGACTGCAGCCTACCAGGCTCCTCCGCCCATGGGATTTTCTAGGCAAGAGTACTGAAGTGGGTTGCCATTGCCTTCTCCCCCATCTGTGTCCAACCCTTTGCAAACCCATGTACTACAACATGCCAGTCTTCCTTGTCCTTCACCATCTCCCAGAGCTTGCTCAAACTCATGTCCATTGAGTGTGATGCCATCCAATAATCTTGTCTTCTGTCATCCTATCCCCTTCTCCTCCTGTCTTCTATCTTTCCCAGCCTTAGAGTCTTTTCTAATGAGCCAGCTGGTTGCATCAGGTGGCCAAAGATTTGGAATTTCAGCTTCAGTATCAGTCCTTCCAATGAATAATCAGGACTAATTTCCTTTAGGATGAACTGGTTTGATCTCCTTGCTATCCAAGGGACTCTCAAGAGTCTTCGCCAACACCACAGTTTGAAAGCATCAATTCTTCAGTGCTCAGCCTTCTTTATGGTCCAACTCTCAAATCCATACATGACTACTGGAAAAATCATAGCTTTGACTATAAGGATCTTTGTCGGCAAAGTGATGTCTCTGCTTTATAATATGTTGTTTAGGTTTGTCATAGGTTTTCTTCCAATGAGCAAGCGTCTTTTACTTTCATGGCTGCAGTCACCATCCACAGTGATTTTGGAGCCCAAGAAAATAAAGTCTGTCACTATTTCCTTTGTTTCTGCATCTGTTTGCACTGAGGTTACAGGACTTGATGCCATGATCTTCGTTTTCTGAATGTTGAGTTCTAAGCCAGCTTTTTCATGTCTCGTTTTTCATCTTCATCAAGAGACTCTTTAGTTCCTCCTTGCTTTCTACCATAAAGGTGGTGTCATATGCATATCTGAGGTTATTGATATTTCTCCCAGAAATGCTGATTTTAGCTTGTATTTCATCCAGCCCAGCATTTCTTACGATGTACTCTACATGTAAGTTGAATAAGCAGGGTGACAATTTACAGCCTTGATGTCTCCTTTCCCACTTTAGAACCATTCCATCGTTCCATGTCTGATTCTAACTGTTGCTTCTTGACCTGCATATAGGTTTCTCAGAGGCAGGTAAGGTGGTCTGGTATTTCCATCTTTTGAAGAATTTTCCACAGTTTGTTGTCATCCATGCAGTTGAAAGTTTTAGTGTAGTCAATGAAGCTGAAGTAGATGATTTTCTAGCATTCTCCTGCTTTTTCTATGATTCGATGGGTATTGGTCTGGTTCCTTTGCCTGTTCTAAATCCAGCTTGAACATCTGGAAGTTCTGGATTCACATAACTGTTGAAGCCTAGCTCAGAGAATTTTGAGCATTACTTTGCTAGCATGTGAAATGAGTGCAATTGTGCAGCAGTTTGAACATTCTTTGGCATTGCCCTTCTTTGGGGTTGGGCAGAAAATTGACCTTTTCCAGTCCTATGGCCACTGCTGAGTTTTCCAGATTTGCTGGCATATTGATGCGCTTATACAGCATCATTTTTTAGGATTTGAAATAGCTCACCTAGAATTCCATCATCTTCACTAGCTTTTTTAGAGTGATGCTCTGTAAGGCCCACTTGACTCTGCATTCCAAGATGTCTGACTTGAGGTGAGTGATCACAGCCTCATGGTTATTTGGGTCCTTAAGATATTTTTTGTACAGTTCTTCTATGTATTCTTGCCACTTCTTCTTAGTATCTTCTGCTTCTTTTAGGTCCATGCCATTTCTATCCTTTATTTTGCCCATCTTTGCATGAGATGTTCCTTTGGTACTTTGAATTATCTTGAAGAGATCTCTAGTCTTTCCAATTCTATTGTTTCCCTCTATTTCTTTGCATTGTTCACCAAGGAAGGCATTTTTATTTCTCATTGCTCTTCTTTGGAACTCTGCATTCAGATGGGTATATATTTCCTTTTCTCCTTTGCCTTTCACTTCTCTTCTTTTCTTAGCTATTTGTAAGGCCTCTTCAGATAACCATTTTGCCGTTTTGCATTTCTTTTCTTTGGAGATTTTTAAAAATTGGAGGCTAATTACTTTACAATAGTGTGGTGGTTTTGCCATACATTGACATGGGATCAGCCACAGGTGTACAGGTGTCCTCCTATCTTGAACCCCCCTCTCACCTCCCTCCCTGTCTCATCACTCTGGGTTGTCCAAGGGGACCAGCTTCTAGTGCCCTGCTTCATGCATCAAACTTGCACTAGTTGTCTGTCTTACATATGGTAATATACATGTTTTGGTGCTATTCTCTCATATCGTCCCACCCTCACCTTCTCCCACATAGTCCAAAGTCTGATTTTTATTTCTGTCTCTTTTACTGTCTTGCATATAGGGTCATTGTTACCATTTTCCCAAATATATGCATTAATATGTTATATTGGTATTTCCCTTTCTGACTTACTTTACTCTATATAATAGACTCCAGTTTCGTTCACCTCATTAGAACTGACTCAAATGTGTTCTTCTTTTTTTTTTAAATAACTGAGTAATATTCCATTGTGTATATATACCACAACTTCCTTATCCATTTGTCTGCTGATGGACATCTAGGTTGCTTCCATGTTCTAGCTGTAATTTGGCATGAGATGGTGCCTCATTGTAGTTTTGATTTGCATTTCTCTGATAATGAGTGATGTTGAGCATCTTTTCATGTGTTTGTTAGTCATCTGTATGTCTTCTTTGGAGAAATGTCTGTTTAGTTCTTTGGCCCATTTTTTGATTGGGTTCTTTATTTTTCTGGTATTGAGCTGTATGAGCTGCTTGTATATTTTGGAAATTAATTCTTTGTCAGTTGTTTTGCTTGCTATTATTTTCTCCCATTCTGAAGGATGCCTTTTCACCGTGCTTATAGTTTCCTTTGTTGTGCAAAAGCTTTTAAGTTTAATTAGATCCCATTTGTTTATTTTTGTTTTTACTCTGGGAGGTGGATCGTAGAGGATCTTGCTGTGATTTATGTTAGAGAGTGTTCTGCCTATGTTTTTCTCTAAGAGTTTTGTGGTTTCTCATCTTACATTTAGATCTTTAATCCATTTTGAGTTTATTTTTGTGTATGGTGCTATAAAGTGATCTAGTTTCATTCTTTTATATGTGGTTGACCAGTTTTCCCAGCACCACTTGTTAAAGAGATTGTCTGTTCTCCATTGTATATTTTTACCTCCTTTGTCAAAGATAAGGTGTCCATAGGTGTGTGGACTTATCTCTGAGCTTTCTATATTGTTCCATTGGTCTATATATCTGTCTTTGTGCCACTATCATACTGTCTTGATGACTGTAGCTTAGCAATATAGTTTGAAGTCAAGCAGGTTAATTTCTCCAGTTCCATTATTTGTTCTCAAGATTGCTTTGGCTATTTGAGTTTTTTTTTTTTTTTATTTTTCCATACAAACTTGTTTTTTCCATACAAACTGTGAAATTATTTGTTCTAGTTCTGTGAAAAATACTGTTGGTAGCTTGACAGAGACTGCATTGAATCTGTAGATTGCTTTTGGTAGTATACTCATTTTCACTATATTGATTCTTCCAATACACGAACATGGTATATGTCTCCTTTTTCATGTGTCATCCTTGATTTTTATGAGTGTTTTATAATTTTCTATATATAGGTCTCTTGTTTCTTTAGGTAGATTTATTCCTAAGTATCTTATTTTTTCATTGCAGTGGTAAATGGGATTGTTTCCTTAATTTTTCTTTTTCTTTTTTTCTCATTGTTAGTGTATTGGAATACAAGGGATTTCTGTGTATTAATTTTATATCCTGCAACTTTACTATATTCATTGATTGGCTCTAGCAATTTTCTGGTGGTGTCTTTAGGGTTTTCTATGTTGAGGATCATGTCATTGCAAACAGTGAGAGTTTTACTTCTTTTCCAATCTGGATTCCTTTTATTATTATTATTTTTTCTTCTCTGATTGCTGTGGCTATGACTTCCAGAACTATATTGAATAATAGTGGTGAGAGTGGGCAGTCTTGTCTTGTTCCTGATTTTAGAGAAAATGTTTTCAGTTTTTCGCCATTGAGGATAATGTTTGCTATGGGCTTGTCGTATGTGGCTTTTATTTTGTTGAGGTATGTTACTTCTATGCATGCTTTCTGGAGAGTTTTTATCATAAATGGGTGTTGAATTTTCCCAAACACTTTCTCTGCATCTATTGAGATAATCATGTGGTCTTTATCTTTCAATTTGTTAATATGGTATATCATATTGATTGATGAGAATATTGAAGAATCCTTGCGTCCCTGGGATAAAGCCCACTTGGTCATAATGTATGATGATTTTGTTATGCTGTTGGGTTCTGTTTGCTTGAATTTTGTTGGGGATTTTTACATTTATGTTCATCAGTGATACTGGCCTATAATTTTCTTTTTTTGTAACTTCTTTGTCTGGTTTTGGTATTACAATAATGGCTGCCTCATAGAATGAGTTTGGGAGTTTACCTTCCTCTACAATTTTCTGGAAGAGTTTGAGTATGATAGGTTTTAGCTCTTTACATTTTTGTTAGAATTCGCTTGTGAAGCCATCTGGTCCTGGGCTTTTGTTTGTTGGAAGATTTTTGATTATACCTTCATCTCAGTCCTTGTCTCTATTCTGTTGATCTGTAGCTTCATTTTGTTTTCAAGATTTTGGGTCATCTTTGGCTTCCCTGGTGGCTCAGAGGGTAAAGCATCTGCCTGCAATGTGAGAGACCTGGGTTTGATCCTTGGGTGGGGAAGATTCCCCTGGAGAAGGAAATGGCAACCCACTCCAGTATTCTTGCCTGAAAAACCCCATGGATGGAGAAGCCTGGTGGGCTACAGTCCATGGAGTCACAAAGAGTCAGACACAACTGAGTGACTTCACTTCACTTACTATCATTATTCTGAATTCTTTTTTAGGTAGACTCCCTATCTCCTCCTCTTTTTTTTTTTTTTTTTTTTTGGTCTGGTGGGTTTTTATCACATTCCTTCACCTGCTGAATATTTCTCTGCCTTTATTGCTGTGTTTGGGGAACTGTTTCTGCAGGCTGTAAGTTCGTGGTTCCACTTAATTGTGGAGTCTTCTCCTTATAGATAGGGATGGACTAATGGCTTATCAAGATTTCCTGGTTGGGGAGCCTGTGTCTTTGTTCTGGTGGGTGAAGCTGGATTTCTTCTCTCTGGAATGCACTGAAATGTTCATTAGTGATTTTGGGGGTGTCTATGGGTTTGGCATGGCTTTGAGCAGCCCATCTTTAATACTCAGGGTTGTGTTCCTTTTTGCTGGATAATTAGCATGGTATGTCTTGACTGGATCTTTTTGGCTCTTGAGTGAAACATGGCTTCAGTGTAGGTATGGAAAATTTTGGGCAATCTCTTGTCTATTAATGTTCCCAGGAGCCAGGAGTTCTCTGATGCTCTAAAGTTTTGGAGTCAAACCTTCTGCCTCTGGCTTTTGGTCTTTCTCTTACAGTAGCCTCAAGACTCCTTAGAAAGAGATTGGGCTACCTTTCTGGGTGCCTCATGACCTCTGCCAGTGATCAGAAGTAGTTTTGGGGAAGTTGCTCAGCATTCAAATGATCTTTTGATGAATTTGTGGGGGACAAAGTGGTCTCCCTATCTATTACTTCACCATCTTGGAACCTCCCCCTCCTTGGGAATGGTTTTGATCACCACCTCTTGTATAATGTTGTAAACTTCCATCCATAGTTCTTAAGGCACTCTATCAGATCGAATTCCTTGGATCTATTTATCACTCCCACTGTATAATTGTGAAGGATTTGATTTAGTCATACCTGAATGGTCTAGTGGTTTTCCCTATTGTCTTCAATTTAAGTCTGAATTTGGCAATAAGGAGTTTGTTTTCTGAGACACAGTTAACTCCTAGTCTTGTTTTGCTGACTGTACAGAGCTTCTTCATCTTTGGATGCAAAGAATATAATCTATCTGATTTAGGTATTGAACATCTGGTGATGTCCATGTATCAAATTATCTATTGTGCTTTGGAAGAGGGTGTTTACTATGACCAGTGTATTCTCTTGACAAATCTGTGTTAGCCTTTCCCCTGCTTCATTTTGTATTCCAAGGCCAAACTTGTCTGTTACTCCTTATTTTTGTTTTCCAGTCCCCTATGATGAAAAGGCATCTTTTTGGTGTGATAGTTATAGATAGAACTGCTCAATTTCAGCTTCTGCAGCATTAGTGGTTGGGGCATAAACTTGGGTTACTGTGATATTGAATGGCTTGCCTTGGAAATGAACAGGGATGATTCTGTTGTTTTAGAGATTGCACCCAAGTACATCCGCTGAATCAGGGAAAAATCAAGAGAGTTCAAGAAAAACATCTATTTCTGCTTTATTGACTATGCCAAGGCCTTTGACTGTGTGGATCACAATAAACTGTGGAAAATTCTGAAAGAGATGAGAATACCAGACCACCTAACCTGTCTCTTGAGAAATCTGTATGCAGGTCAGGAAGAAACAGAACTGGACATGGAAAAACAGACTGATTCCAAATAGGAAAAGGAATACGTCAAGGCTGTATATTGTCACTTTGCTTATTTAACTTCTATGCAGAGTACATCATGAGAAATGCTGGACTGGAAGAAACACAAGGTGGAATCAAGATTGCCAGGAGAAATATCAATAACCTCAGATATGCAGATGACACCACCCTTATGGCAGAAAGTGAAGAGGAGCTAAAAAGCCTCTTGATAAAAGTGAAAGAGGAGAGTGAAAAAGTTGGCTTAAAGCTCAACATTCAGAAAACGATTATGGCATCTGGTCCCATGACTTCATGGGAAATTGATGGGGAAACAGTGGAAACAGTGTCAGACTTTATTTTTTGGGGGCTCCAAAATCTCTGCAGATG
>SJYC01150985.1:0-33570 GCA_006408675.1 Madoqua kirkii | reverse complement strand
AAAGTTAGCTTAAAGCTCAACATTCAGAAAACGAAGATTATGGCCTCCAGTCCCATCACTTCATGGGAAATAGATGGGGAAACAGTGGAAACAGTGTCAGAGTTTATTTTGGGGGGCTCCAAAATCACTGCAGATGGTGACTGCAGCCATGAAATTAGAAGACGCTTACTCCTTGGAAGAAAAGCTATGACCAACCTAGATAGCATATTCAAAAGCAGAGACATTACTTTGCCGACTAAAGCTCGTCTAGTCAAGGCTATGGTTTTTCCTGTGGTCATGTATGGATGTGAGAGTTGGACTGTGAAGAAGGCTGAGCACCAAAGAATGGATGCTTTTGAACTGTGGTGTTGGAGAAGACTCTTGAGAGTCCCTTGGACTGCAAGGAGATCCAACCAGTCCATTCTGAAGGAGATCAGCCCTGGGATTTCTTTGGAAGGAATGATGCTGAAGCTGAAACTCCAGTACTTTGGTCACCTCATGTGAAGAGCTGACTCATTGGAAAAGACTTTGATGCTGGGAGGGATTGGGGCAGGAGGAGAAGGGGATAATAGAGGATGAGATGGCTGGATGGTATCATGGACTCGATGGACGTGAGTCTGAGTGAACTCTGGGAGTTGGTGATGAACTGGGAGGCCTGGCGTGCTGTGATTCATGGGGTCGCAAAGAGTCGAACACAACTGAGCGACTGAACTGAATTGAACTGAATCTTCTTTCTGGTAATCTTGTGGCTGGTCTTGCCTCGATGTTGATGGCTCTGCGCTCCTGACCCAATTACCTCCCAAGAGCCCCATCTCCAAATACCAAGACCATGATGATTAGATTTCAAATCTGAATTTGGGAGACAGGCACACAAACATTAAATCCATAGCACCATCCTTCTGTTATCTCTCACAAAATGATACTAGAAAATCTTCCATATGTGATGTGCTCGAGGATTGTGTGCATGCTGAGTCACTTCAGTCGTGTCCGACTCTGTGCGACCCTGTAGACTGTAGCCCACCAGGCTCCTCTGTCCATGGGATTCTCCAAGCAAGAATACCGGGGTGGGTTGCCAGAATATGCAGTCACAGATAAAGCAAAGAAGTATTATAGAGATACACTGGGAAGTTAATAATTACTATTTTGCTTAATTTTTATGACCTTTCTGGAATTTGTTAGCTTAATTATTTTTTAATTTTCTATGACTTCTTTCACATTCTAAATGTACACCTTCATATCTAATTATTATGCCTAATTTTGCATTTTTTTAAAGTGCTTTCACAGACACACACACGTGCATACACACACACACACGTGCATGCATGCACGTGCGCGCACACACACACAATTATATAACCCTCAGACCTCACAAAACCTGGGTCTGCCCCATGATGTCAGCCTTCAGGGGAGAGGCCTTGAGAGAAGGAAATGAAGGTTGAGTACCCAGAGTGCCCTGGGATAGACTCCTCACTCCCAAATGGACAGAGAGAAGCTCACTGAAAGGTTCTGACCGTCTAGAAGGGAAGCTGGCACTGAATATGTAGGTGGAGGCTGCATGCCCTTGGGTAAAGCACATGAAAGCAGGCTTCCCAGGAGCACTGGTCACTAGATTTCCAATCCCTCCAAAACCCAGGGCCAGGGGAAGCTGTAACCAAGCAGGACGCTACGGGGCCATTCTCTGCTGCAGCTCCTCTTTGAAATACCCAGAAAACAGCACATTTCCTGAGTTGTTTTACAGAAGTGAAAATGCCCCACCAAATGAAAGATGTTAACTACTTGACCTGAGACACAGCCCCAGGCCTCCAGGAGCCTAAGGACTACCCCTGTGATACCATCCTGTTCACTCACCATCCCCCACCCAGAGAATTGTGCACGAGCTGATCACATATCCTGCGACTGCCCCATCTGACTTGTAAAAATGCTTTGCCAAAACCCTTCGGGGAGCTCAGGACTTTCTCGGGCATAAGCCAACCACTGCTTTCCATGACCCTACAATAAACCTTTCCCTGTTCCAAACTCTGACATTTCAGTTTGCATGGCCTCACTGTGCACTGGATACACACAATTGTGCTAACCAAGCAGGCCGGGGTCAGTAGATCCTGTAAGAAGTTAACAGCTGTTGCCTGTACAGCGGGTAAGTAGTATTTTGAATAGTTTTCCTGGAAGCCAAAGGACATAGGATTAGAGAGAAAGAGAAACCTGGCTGGTGGAGGCACTGCTCCCATGGACTTAGGGATTTAGCCACACTCTCATCAGTTCTCTCTGCTGCAAAAGTGTAAGCTCCTTTAGGTCAGCAACCCTGGCCATCAGTGTCACATCCGCATAAAAACAGAAAATTATAAACTTAGGGGCCTTGATTCAACTTGATTAAGATTACAGTTGAAATCAGAGGCTACATATTTCAAAAATGGTTAAGGAACTTCAAGAAGATGAAGATACTATTATTATCACACATATTTGAGAGTACAGCCCAGAGTGAGTCCAGAAGACACCAAAAAACATAAATTTTAGCCAAGATGGAGTGAAGGCTCTTTGAAGCCAAATTATAAAATTGGGTTGTTTGCCACAAGCGTTCTTGTGAAATTCTATTGTAGCTGCAATGATTTAGTGTTACAGAACCCTTAACTTAGAGACTGTGACACTTGTTCAACTTTTTGCAGTAGAAAGTTGAGTTTACTCATTGTACATTTGTTATGGACAATTTGGTTTACCATAAATCTTGTCTTATTTATCCCATTATCTATGACTTATCTGATCTCATTACAATTAAGGAAGCTAGCACTATCGGAGAAGGCAGTGGCACCCCACTCCAGTACTCTTGCCTGGAAAATCCCATGGATGGAGGAGCCTGGTGGGCTGCCGTCTATGGGGTCGCACAGAGTTGGACACGACTGAGTGACTTCACTTTCACTTTCCACTTTCATGCATTGGAGAAGGAAATGGGAACCCACTCCAGTACTCTTGCCTGGAAAATCCCATGGATGGAGGAGCCTGGTGGGCTGCCGTCTATGGGGTCGCACAGAGTTGGACACGACTGAGTGACTTCACTTTCACTTTTCACTTTCATGCATTGGAGAAGGAAATGGGAACCCACTCCAGTATTCTTGCCTAGAGAATCCCAGGGATGGGGGAGCCTGGTGGGCTGCCGTCTATGGGGTCGCACAGAGTTGGACACGACTGAAGCAACATAGCAGCAGCAGCAGCAGCACTATAAAAGTGGTGTAGATTTATTTGGGCTTAGAAAGGACAACACAAACTTTTCCCCCCCATGTAAGTCACGCAAGTTTGTGTGCGTGTGTGTGTTTATTTCATTGTCAATAATGATAATGAAACAGTTGTTGGAATACAGTGGAGGATACTTTCTTCCAGCTGGATCCTAGTATCTAGAAGAGTGTGCAGTACTTGTAATCATTCAGTAAGTGCCTGTTGACTGACTTATTTGCTGACTTCTCATTAACACTGAGGAAAAGGATCTATTAGAAGAGGTATCAACTGGACATCAAGACGTTAGAGGAGGACTTTCCTTGGAGTCTCTGAAGTAATTTTTATTAATTTGCTTCAAATATTTCATTTAAATAGCTGTAGCCTCTTTAAATACATAATTTAATATTATGAATGAAGCTGAATCCAGTCAGAGATGAAATGCAGTCATGAAACACATTCTTTAAAACCCTTAACAACTGCATCCAGCATACAGGCTGGATCATACACCTGCAGTAATTCAGGAGGCCACAAGAGGGCAAAAAAGGGCCAGAGTTATTGAAAACTAAGAAGCAAGTGCAAATGGACCACAGCCTTGTCTAATTCAATGAAACTATGAGCCATGCCCGCGTAGGGCCACCCAAGATGTACCGGTCATGGTGGAGAGTTCTGACAAAACGTGGTCCACTGGAGAAGGAAATGGAAAACCACTTCAGTATTCTTGCCTTGAGAACCCCATGAACAGTATGAAAAGGCAAAAAAATAGGAAACTGAAAGAGGAACTCCCCAGGTCAGTAAGTGCCCAATACACTACTAGAGATCAGTGGAGAAATAACTCCAGAAAGAATGAAGGGATGGAGCCAAAGCAAAAACAACACCCAGTTGTGCATATGAGTGGTGATAGAAGTAAAGTCTGATGCTGTAAAGAGCAATATTGCACAGGAACCTGGAATGTCCGGTCCATGCATCAAGGCAAATTGAAAGTGGTCAAACAGGAGATGGCAAGACTGAACGTCGGCATTCTAGGAATCAGCAAACTAAAATGGACTGGACTGGGTGAATTTAACTCAGATGACTATTATATCACAGTAATCCAAGTCTATACCCCAACCAGTAATGCTAGAACTAAAATGGACTGGAATGGGTGAGTTTAACCCAGATGACCATTATATCTACTACTGTAGGCAAGATTCCCTTAGAAGAGTGGAGTAGCCATCATAGTCAACAAAAGCGTCCAAAATGCAGTACTTTGATGCAGTCTCAAAACCCACAAAATGATCTCAATTCATTTCCAAGGCAAATCATTCAGTGTCACGGTAATCCAAGTCTATGCCCCGAGCACTAAGCCAAAGAAGCTGAAGTTGAAGAGTTCTATGAAGACCTACAAGACCTTCTAGAACTAACACCAGAAAAAAGAGAACCTTTTCATCAGAGGGGACTGGAATGCAAAAGTAGGAAGTCATGAGATACCTGGAGTAACAGGCAAGTTTGGCCTTGGAGCACAGAATGAAGCAGGGCAAAGGCTAATAGAATTTTGCCAAGAGAATACACTGGTCACAGCAAACACACTTTTCCAAAAGCATAAGAGACAGCTCTGCACATGGACATCACCAGGTGGTCAACACCAAAATCAGTGATTATATTCTTTGCAGCCGAAGACAGAGACGATCAACACAGTCAGCAAAAGCAAGACCAGTAGCTGCCTGTGGCTCAGACCGTGAACTCCTCACTGCGAAAATCAGACTTTAATTGAAGAAAGTACAGGAAACCACTAGACCATTCAGGTATCACCTAAATTAAACCCTACCTAAAACATTTCCTACCTGCTGTATATCCCATACAAAACTGTGTATAACATTGGGCAGTGCTTTAAATTAGTCTCCTCACAGATCTTTATTCTGAGCATGATGCAGAGCCCAGGTCATCCTAAACATTTTCAAGCATGTTTTTAGAGGGGGGCACTTTTCATTTTAATAGCTGATTCTGGTGGCTCACCTTTCTTTTCTGTGGTTTTAGAGCCTTTGGACCACTGAGGTGAATGTTCAGTTTATTCCTTGCAATGAAAATATAATTAACTGAGGAATAATTTCCAGAGGAGATTTTCTGGCAGACAAGAGGGCACATGGAGTACGAAAGTTCTGCTGGAACCTGTGTTAAGTGGGGCCCTGCCTGTAGTCAGCGCTAATGGATGGCAGGTGCACAAACGCAAGTCTTGAAGGCTAGTCATGACCCCAGAGTCTGAGGGGGTCCTCGAGTCTGGTAATGTCAAGATTGAATATTGAAGTTAGAGAGTACAAAGCTCTACCTTTGGTATTTTTCATGAAGGCTGGATTAATTATAGCAAACTATAGCTAAGATTTATTGCACGTTTTTCCTGGAGAAGGAAATGGCAACCCACTCCAGTATTCTTGCATGGAAAATCTCATGAACAGAGAAGTCCATGGGTCACAAGAGTTGGACATGACTCAGCAGCTAAAACAAAAATCACATGTTTAGGGACTGTATCAATTGCTTCACATGGATTAACTCATTGAAATATCATAGAAAGACAAGTAATATTATTGCCCCTTTTAGGCTACTAGGAAACTTGGGCCTTAGAGGAGTCTAGTATTAATAACATGTGCAAATAGACAAAAACAGTAAATGGTAGACTTAAGTTCCACACCCAGTCTAATTCCAGAACAGGGGAGCTTAGCCACACTCCTATCTCTCTGGAGGCCCTAAAGCACCTCCGGGTAGCTATAGCAAGTTAGCAATTTGCCCAGTATGGGGTGTGTGTGTGTGGGGGGGGCGGTGTGTGGTGTGTGTGTGTGTGTGTGTGTGTGTGTGTGTGTGTGTGTGACTCAGTCGCGTCTGACTCTGCAAGCCCATGGGGCCCACCAGCCTCCTCTGTCAATGGAATTCTCCAGGCAAGAATAGTAGAGTGGGTTGCCATTCACTTCTCCAGGAGATCCAGGTATCCAACCCAGGTATCAAACCCAGGTCTCCTGCATTGCAGGCAGATTCTTTACCATTGTGAAGGTCATTTAAACTGTTCTTAAAGACCTTCTTTCAAACTTTGAAGCAATAGCTAGATTAAGAAGTGAAACGGGTTAGTTTATAATTTGTAGGGAGTATGCAGGAAACACGCTGTACTTTCAGCACATTTTTTGTAAACCTAGAGTGCTCTAAAAATGTAAGATCTAGTAATATACATCAGGTTTCTGCCTCTTTCTCTGCTGGTTTCCTAACCTCATTCTCAAGCGCATATCACCATATGTGAAAATGTGCATCTAACTAAACAAAGACACCCAGAACCTCTTTGACAAGACCTTCTACTTTGCAAGAATTCTCAACTGGAAAGCATTTTCTCCTTCTCAATCTCTCATGACAAATGTCTTTAAAACATCCTGCTTTTCTTAATGCGCCTGGTATTACAACCAATAGTGTCTTTTCTTTAGATTTTGAGTCTCTGGAATATAGAGACCATTTATTTCTTATTCATTTCCAGTACCACACCCAATATCTGTATTATGCCTGAATACATGATAATAAAAATAATTACAACTGCTCTTTATTGAGGGTTTAATTTGTGCCAAGAATGTATTTCAAGTTATTCATGATGAATACCATTGACAAATTTAGGCCTTCTTAATGCTGGCCTGGGCTTCCTTGGTGGCTGAACGGTAAAGAATCTGCCTGCCAATGCAGGAAACGTGGGTTTGATCCCTGAGTCAGGAAGATCTCCTGGAGAAGGAGATGGCAACCCAATCCAGTATTCTTACCTGGGAAATCTCTTGGACGGAGGAGGCTGGCGGGCTACACTCCACGGGGTTGCAAAAAAGTTAAACATGACTTTGCGGCTAAACAACAATCCTGGCCTGGATTTTTACAATGAACTGCGGATTGGCTTCTTTAGCCTTTGTATGTTTCGGTGCCCTGCACTTAGATAGCCTCAGATGATTCTTCCCAAGTGTCATTTCCTGCTCAAACATCTGCAACGGTGGTACTCCATTGTCTGCTCTTCAGTGTCCCATAAGGCCCAAAGCTGCTCCCCTAAGAATCTGTTATGCTCCAAAAAGCTGGCTCACTCAACATTTGTTAGGTACACATAGTGCCTCCTCTTCTTTGGAGCTTTGTTTATGCCTGAAAACGTCCTCTGTTCTTCATTTATTCTGTGAAACACTTTACCTGTCATTTCAAACATTATCCATATTCATAATCCTAATTTCCTCCTACCATCTCCCTCACTCATACCAGTTGGGCTCTTATCTGAGTTCTAACACATTGTACTACTTTGGCCATTTCCTTATTATCTGACTTTAATTATCAATTTACATTGGGCTTCCCAGGTGGCATAATGGTAAAGAATCTGCCTGCCGATGCAGGAGACCCAAGGGATGCTGGGTTTGATCCCTGGGTCAGGAAGATCCCCTGGAGGAGGAAATGGCAACCCACTCCAGTATTCTTGCCTGGGAAATCCCATGAACAGAGGAGCCTGGCAAGCTACAGTCCATGGGGTCGCAAAGAGTCGGACATGACTGAGCACCTAACACTTGACTGTTTTTTCCCATTTTCAACTGGATTTTAACCTTACTTGTGAAAAGGGATTACATTGTCTCAATCTGGGGCCATCTGAAAATTCTAACACAAGGCTTTGCAATAGCGGACAGTTCAACAATCCTTATACTGGAAAGACAGTAACCCCAAGTGGGAATGTATAAGCTGTGATGTCAGGTGAACAAGGATTCCAATGTCAGGTCAGTCACTCAGTAGCTGTGGAAACTGGGCAAGGTAGTTAACTTCTGAGGCTCAAATTTGTTTTCAATAGGCATGGCATTGTATCTGGTACATAGTGTTACTGAAAAAATTTAAAGGAAGATATATGTTGAGTTTGACATTCATTCAATATCTAATACATGGCAGTAGCAAGTATTTGTTTCATAGAATTTTTCTCCTGGAATACCTTCAATTTTTTCTTACTAAAGATATTCTAACTCTCTCTTTTAGACATATTTGTGCTTGCAATAATTTTCTAGGAAGGCAAAAACTGGATTAAGGAAAGCTGTTTTATATATAGGTCTGATGTTGTATTTACAATAAGATCTATATTTATTTTGCAAATACTGTAGTACTTGTCAATTAAGTAAATTCATGAATATTTATTGAGCATCTGTTATTCATCAAACACTATTGTAGCGTTTGGGGATACTGCTGTGAATAAGATACAGTCCTAGCTCTCCACTCTCATTCTAATGTGTACAAAGACCCCACAGATATCTAAGAAACACGATGAAAAGCTTACGTAAAAATGGGGCCAAACCTGCATTGATTAGAATCTCAAACTCCATTTCTGAGTCTTTTAAATGTTTTTAATTTTATTTTTACTTTATTCTACTCTACAATACTGTATTGGTTTTGCCATACATTGACATGAATCAGCTATGGGTGTACACGAGCTCCCAATCCTGAAACCTCCTCCCACCTCCCACCCCATATCATCTCTCTGGATCATCCCTGTGCACCAGCCCCAAGCATCCTGTATCCTGTATCGAACATTGACTGGCGCTTCGTTTCTTACATGATAGTATACCTGTTTCAATGCCATTCTCCCAAATCATCTCACCCTCTCACTCTCCCCCAGAGGCCAAAAGTCCATTCTATACCTCTGTGTCTCTTTTGTTGTCTCATATACAGGGTCATCATTACTGTCTTTCTAAATTCCACATATATGTGTCAGTATACTGTATTGGTGTTTTTCTTTCTGGCTTGGTCTGTTATGGCAGCTTTGGGGGAGTCCGGGAGATGGTGATGGACAGGGAGGCCTGGTGGGCTGTGATTCATGGGGTCACAGCTGTCTCTTATACACATCTCAGAGTCCATTCTATACCTCTGTGTCTCTTTTGTTGTCTCATATACAGGGTCATCATTACTGTCTTTCTAAATTCCACATATATGTGTCAGTATACTGTATTGGTGTTTTTCTTTCTGGCTTGGTCTGTTATGGCAGCTTTGGGGGAGTCCGGGAGATGGTGATGGACAGGGAGGCCTGGTGGGCTGTGATTCATGGGGTCACAGAGAGTCGGACACAACTGAGCGACTGAACTGAAGAATGGTTACTCAGATGCTTATTCATTTTTTCCCCTTTTTCATGCGTTCTTTTTTTTTTTTTTTAATGAAGTATAGTTGATATACATTTGTTACTGAACCAAACTTGGGTTTGCTTGCCTGCTCACAATAGAGCCAACCGGTTGACACCTGGCTGTGATGGGAAAGTGCAGCATTTACTCGAAGGCACCATACAAGCAGTCTGGGACAGCCGGTGCTCAAAAAGCCTGAAATCCACAGTGGGGTCCAGCAGAGTATCTTTAAAGGCAAGGTGAGGGAGGCAAGCCCCAGGGTATGGTGGTCAGCTTGTGCACAGCTCTCTGATTGGTTAATGGTGAGGTGACAGGGCGTGTCAGGGGTTATCCTTGGGTTTAGGGGTTGTCCTTAGGCTCCAGTAGGTTTGGGAAGCTTCCTGCTCTCCATCTTTTGAACAGTTAACTAGTTAACATCTTCCACCTGGGGGGTCTTTAGCCGCTGTAAAAACAACTCGGAAATGTGCATCTCAGAGGAGCTAAAGCTGAGAATATGGGTGAAGGGTCTGTCCCTGTGAAGGCCCCATTTGGTTCTGCTTGTTTACACAATATGTTACAGGTGTACTATACAGTAATTTCACAATGTTTAAAGGTATTTGCTATATTCTCCGTGTTGTTTAGCTTATTTTATATATAATAGTTTGTACCTCTTAACCTCCTACCCCTCCCACTGGTAACCACTAACTTATTCTCTGTATCTGTGATTCTGCTGCTTTTTTGTTATATTCCGTAGTTCCTTGGATTTTTTGATTCCAGATACAAGTGATTTGTCTTTATCTGACTTGTTTCACTTAGCATATGCAGGGTATTTTGTTACCCAGAGTTTTAAAAGCTAGGACTTTATGAAGCAATGTTGCCAAGCCAAGCTGAATATGCGTTTCCTCTTCTGGGCAAAACTAAGACTAAATCTGTAAGTCTTAGGGTGTAGCAGATGGATCTGAGCTTTCTCTGTTCCTATTTAAATAACCTAAAGTAGTTCTCAGGGAGTGAAAGTCGTTCCACGTTGGCTGGCGGACAGGAGCTCCCCAAACACTGACGCTCTTCGTTTGCAGCCTGGTAGGTGAGTCCTAGCGGTGGCCTAGGAGTCCCGGGTCCTCGGCCGCTCTGAGCCTCGGCCGGCGCCAGCAGCTCCCCGCGGGCCCGGGTGCCGAGGGCCCTCGGGAGGGAGGAGCGCGGAGGGCGTGGGCCGGGGCGGGGCGAGCCCCCGCCTGGGTGCGCGCGGGGAGCTGTCAGTGTCGCGCTCGGGAGCGGGAGGAAGTGCCGGGTCCCCGAGGAGCGCGAGCCGAGAGCCGGCGCAGCGTGAGACAGCACATCCTGCGCGCGCCCGCCCGCCGCCCTCGGGAAACGCTCGGGCGCCGCCGCCGCCGCGCTCGCGAGCCCAGTGCCGCCGCCGCCCGCGTGCAGGTAAACGGGAGCGGGGCGGGGGGGTGGCGCTCCCCGGACCGCCGCCCCCGGGGGTCCTCGGCTTTCGCAGCCGCCTGGCAGCAGTGCGGCGCTGCAGCCGCAGCCGGACCTTGGCCTCGGCCCCCTCCCCGGGCTCCTGCGTGCTCCGCGGCGCCCGAAAGCGGCCGGAGCCTACCCCCACCGCTCCCCAAGCCCCGCGGCAGCCCCGTGCTGCCGCTCTCCCGGCCGAGCCAGGAGGCGAGCGCGGAGGAGAAAGAGTGGGGTCGTGGTGTCATCACCTTGTCGCCCACCTTATGCCCGGGAGGGGCGTCCCGGGGCGCCCCGGCTCGGCTTTTCTCCCGGGGAGCTGACGGCTAGCAGCAGTGAAACCCGCACCCCCCTGGGCATGAGCTGACGCACCAGCTGACGGGGAGGGGGAGGCTGCAGAGGGAGGCTGGGCGGGATGCTGTTTTGAGTACATTTTCAGCTGTCTGCAAAGCTCTTAGATGCTGTTGCTACCCGCCAAGTGGAAGGAAGCGAATGCACTTCCAGCAAGGCATTAATGAAACACTCGCGCAGGAAGGTGCCCGTTTCTCTCGCGGCTGCACACACAAAAAAGTGTGGCTGGGGGATGTTTTCGTAAACACCTTTGCGGCCGCGTGGCTCTCCTTGCCCTGCTCCCACTCCCGCAGCGCTCTGGCCTTAAAAATCCGTGCGTCGTCATCGCAAGGGCAGTGATCCTGGCGGCACTGATGGGAGCTGAGAGTGCGGGAGTCTCCTGACTTACAGCAAGGGTGAACAGAAAGCCGGGATCAGGACAGGAAATTACTTAGGAAATTACAGAACTGAACCAAATACAGTAGATGGAATATATTCGTTATCCTGGACTCTCCCACATCTAGGTAAGGGGCAGAAGAGGTAGCCAGCCATTTTCTTGCCTGGAATGCCTTTCAAGCGGGCTGTAGACTTGCTGTAGTTAAGGGTTGTGTAAAATTGCTTCCAAATATTCCAGATGAGCAGAAAATATTACTAACATCAAGGCATGGTAGCTGCAGAAGACAGCATGTGGTTAATATTAACACAGATAAGGGTGATTGCTTATGTACACATTTTCATCTGGAAATTATAGAGAAATACGTTGCACAGTATTAGTAAATTTGAGCACTCAGTGCAAGTTGCAACCTGCGGGTACCAGTGGGAATGTGATTCATAATTCCTCTGATTATTTAGAATGCCAAATTTTCACCAAAAGTTTTGGCATGGAAGAAAATGGACCCAAACTCTGCTCTTCTGACTGTGCTTCTTAGTAAAATAAAGCCATACACTCCTATCACCGAGTGGACATTTGTCCTCTTCATAGGGACTGACTTCCCAATGTTTCTTGAGGTTTAAGGATCCAGTGCTCCAAAGCCATTTCTTTTAAAAATCTTCCAGCACCGTCACTGCTGTTTTTAAATAATGTGCAGGATTTCTTCAGCCGGCTCAGCTCTGGAGCAACTTCTTGGCCCAGGACATCTCTGTCTCTTCCTCGTCTGGGGTATCAGGCACTGATGCACCTGCTTGCCCTCCTTGGACCTTAAGGTTGCTGAGCTTCTGCTCCTCGGTTCCCTAGAGGCAGAGGGATGGCTCAGCCTCTCCCTACACCCAGCCTTTCCTCCTCTTCTGCTAGAAATACGTCCTGAGGCTTTTGTGGTGTCACGGGTCTGTGTTATTAAGAATAGTCTCCCCTAGGGATATGGGCAGAGAAGATAGATGTAACCCACAGGAAAATGGAGCAGAGTTCTTAACAGTAGTGGTCCCTGGCCCTTTGTTTCCAATGAACTGAGATGGTAAGAGGAAGTCACCAGGCGTTTCTGTCATCACGTTTTATGTCTAAGAGAGGGCTCTAGGAACTTTTTTCCCCACCCCTCCTACTTCTGATACTCCTTCCAGAGTCTGCATTTAATAAATGAGCCTTTCCCTTGTGCTGAGTCAAATAGTTCTTGGAGATAAAGCCTGGGTGTTGCTCTGTTCACACTCAGAAAAACCACATAGAACAGTCTGGTAAAATCCATGCCAAGTTTTTAAACCCAGCCATATCTCTTAGCACAGACAAGTGTGCACAGGCTTCATCAACAGTTACCTCAAAAAAAAAAAAAAAGACTTACTGGCAGAGTCCAGTGGTTAAGACTCCATGCTTCCAGTGCAGGGGACCTTGGTTGGATCGCTGGTTGGGGAACAAGAATCCCACATGCCATGGGGCACAGCAAAAAAACCAACAAACCCAGTTACCTCAAAGGGCCATTCACTCTCCCAGATTGAGTGTATCACTTTGTTTCTTTCTGTTACTTAATAGCATCAAATGTAAAGGTCACTCGCATTTACTGCAAACTTAAGTATATTCTTTGCATTTACTGCAAACTTAAGTATATTCTTTCATCATCATAAGTACGTTTTTATTCATTCTTTCTTGTGCTTTGCCCCATCAAAGAAAACAAAAGTTATTGATAATACTTTTATTGATAATAAAATAATACTGAGCATTTTAGCAGTGCTTAATACATTTCCTAAATCTGTTGCACTAAATGTATATCACTAAATATATTTAGTGTGTTTAGTAAATGTATTGAGTTAAATGTATTTCACTCCCAATATATTTATGAAAATGTATTGAGTGCTTGACCAGGTATTGCATTTTAAACTACTCATGTATTAACATATTTAATCCTCACAAAAATCGGCTAACATAGGTATTATTTGTAATTCTGTTTGACAGACAAGGAAACTAAGACACAAGGATGTCAAGTAACTTACTGAAAACTGCTCAGCTGAGAAGTTATAGAGCCAGGATTTGAACCTAGGCAGTCTGATTCTAGTCTTCTAGAGGACAGTTTATATTGGTTAATTTTTATATATTGAAATCTAGCTCTTCTGTTATTTTTACCCCTATATTAATCTTATGAAGTAGACATTATCTGTGTTTTACAAATGATAAAACTGAGTTAAGTGAGTTGATACACAGCAGAGGTAGGATTCAAATCACTTCTGTTTGACTCTAAAACCGGAACTTATCCGTTTTAGCTAGCGTCCTCTCTGAGAAATAAAAAGGTGAGCTTGTCTGTTCTTTTGGGTTTGTTGCCCATTTTCCCTGTGAGCCATTGCTGTTTCTTTACGCCTTAAGTGTAGCCGTGTTTCTTTGCCAAGCGATTGGTATGCTTTTTTGCCAGGCAGATGATATGGCAAAACCAACATAGGACCATAGCTCTTTTCACGTCAAATATCGCCTTTGTTCTGTCTCCTTAATGAAACTAGCTAATTCCCCATAATACTTTGTGGGTCTCAAATACCGTATAAATAATTGTTTCCTTGATCAGAGATCCCTTTTCCTAGCAATGTTTGCGTCTTCTACATACCCTATAAAATGTGAGAAAATCGTTCTTTTGGGAATTTTGTTGGGACAGAGAACTTCTGGAGCTCACTTCTTTTGAGAATTAACTAAAGTAAGTCCTACTGTCATTTCTTTGAAATTTATAAACCATTGCCTGGGTCCATGTTAAAAAAAAGAGGAGTCCTCTTGCCTGGGAACTCTTCATTGGTACCCCAGACTTATTTCCTTTGCTTTTTCTCTGCAGGAAGGCTGGCACCAGACTGTCAGTGTGAGGTTTGCGTTGTAGCATAGGCATCGCTGCCCGGGTGCCACGTGTTTATAAAGCATCTCTGAGTCTTTGTTTAGAGGAGGCTTCTGAAGCAGTCACCGTGGAGGGCAGGCATAGAAGAGTTTCCAGGTGGTCATTGAACCCAATATAATTGATGCAAAATTTTATGTATTTGTGCTAAAGGCAGCATTCCAGCGAAAAGCAGGTATTTGTGACTAACAAGAGATGAAGAATTGCTGGTTCTAGTGCACTGGTTAGGAAGGGGGAGGAGTGGAGGCTGTTCTGCTGAAGTGTGTTGCAAACAAGGCAAAACTATCCTGTTAGAGCCAGCCAAGAAGGAATGTTCTTGGCCCTCAGGACATGGCTGGCATTTCACTACAGAGGCATGCTAGAGTGCCTGGTGCAGGGCAACACCCACCCTCGTGCACGCTGCAACCACGTGAGGTCTCCAGGGTCTCTCTCAGCCCTCGCACTGCTTGCCACTCACTCAGCACTACCCTGCACGCGCACAGTTCATCAGCTCTTCCCAACATTCTGTAAGGCTGGCATTTCTGTCTTCACTTGGCAAACAAGGAATTGGGTGACTAGAAACATGAAGTCACTCCATCAAGGCCACAGCAGGCCAGTTAGTAGAAAGACTGGATTTCAAATGTAGGTTAGATTCCAAAAGCCAGTCATTCATTCTCTTCCCAACATAGTTCATTGTTTCTCTATGTGGGATGCTAAGAAAGTACTGTTTAGTGTAGCTTTTTACTGTGGCAGGACAGAGTTCCTCAAGAACACTCTCATATGCTGATAGGAAAAGCCTGAATGTGTTATTAGAGGGGAACAAGAGAATTCGACATTTCTCGGCACGGCAGAGGATAAGCGCATTTCCTTGAGGTGTGCTCATACCCCACATGTTTGATTCTCAATATGGTGTCTTGCTGAGCACCAAATGAATAACAGACTCTGGCAAAGACAGCTCAGAGAGTGGATTGGTTGATTTTTCCCAGGTAGCTGCAAGACTTTGCATCTGTGCTCCATCACTCAAGTTATGTCTGACTCTTTGCAACGCTGTGGACTGAAGCCCACCAGGCTCCTCTATCCATAGGGTTCTCCAGGCAAGAATACTGGACTGAGTAGCCTTTTTCTACTCCAGGGAATCTTTCAGAACCCACAGATGGGACCCGTGTCTCCTGAGTGTCTCCTGCATTGGCAGGTGGATTTGTTCGGGCTGAGCCACCTGGGAAGCCCAGCTCTAAGACTTTATTTATTGCAGAAATGAACTTACTTCAAAGTTGAGTTTGAAGCAGCGCAGTATTCTGGAGCTTACATGATCTAGCTGCATCGCTGTGATCTGGAACCCTAACTGGGTACTTAATCCTGGGAAGACCTCTGCTCACCAGATGACCTACATGCCCTTTAATTTTCAGTTCATATCAATCCTGCAGTCCTTCCCCATCGTTTCATTTTGGGGTACAGATCAGCTAGTGCCATTAGTGTGGTAAACATGTGAAAGCAGAAATTTATGTTAGGGTCAAGGGCATTCTTTATTTATTTTTACCTTATCTGGCTCACCAAGTCTTGGTTGTGGCACGTGGGACCAGGGAATGACCTGGGTCCCCTACACTGGGAGAGTTGAACTGTAGTCCCTGGACCACCAGGGAGGTCCCCCAGTGGCATTCTTTATAATAAAAATGAGCTGCAGACACTGTAGAGGATGACTGCCTTTGATCAACAGGTTGTCTGGGGAACAGACACCACCAGTGTGCCTCATTATACTTCAGCCTTTTTTCTCTCCTATAACGTCTATAAAGGTTTTCTAAAAATTTTACTGCTCCCCCACCTCCACACATTTTAGGTTGACATCTAACATTTTTATTGTAAATGTAAAGAATCACTGTGAATGCCATTTCCAAATACTGTAAACCTTGACCTTTACAAGTAAAATGATGACATCATTCTTTGAATCCCAAGTAAAATCCAAATGCTATTCCAACCTCTTTTAAAAAGGACCTGAAGAAGCTCTTCTACAGAAGCGTGCTTTTATACCTTGTGGTCAAGCATCACGGTGAGATTTGGGTTTCCTTTTTCACCCCTGGTAATGGAGGTGGGAGAGGAGACCTTGAATGACTCTTCAACCACAGGTGTGTTCTTTGGCTGGTCAGTGTTTGGAAAGCTTGCAGACAGAAGGTCGAGATCTGGAAATAACAATGTTATTAGCTCTCTCCTTCCCTGCACACTCTGTAGAAAGCCTCATGGATGCCAGGGCACATGATGCCAGTTTGAAGAGCACATATTTATTTAGCACAGGTGCTGTGTGTTACAGGTCACTGCGGGGCCAGTGCCGGGAGTCTGTCTGTGCCAGGGCCATGGGCTCTGTCTGTGTGGCTCAAACGCAAAGTGGCAGGGCTGGAAGGAACTGCAGAGCTGCTGTTCCCATCTCTTGCCCTTAGGCCAGTGACTGTGTGAATAGTTGTCTTTCCTTTATTGAGTGATTTATAGGAAGAGATCTGCCCTTTCCTCTGTGTTTATATTTTATTTTTTATATATTTTTTGATGTGGGCCATTTTTAGAGTCTTTTTTGAGTTTGTTACATATTGCTTCTGTGTTATGCTTTGGTTTTTTGGCCAGAGCAGGTGGGATTTTAGCTTCCTGACCGTGAATGGAACCTGCACCCCCTCCATTCGAAGGTGACATCTTAACCCTGGACCACTAGGGACATCCCTCCAGTGTGTTTTTGTAGATCAGTGGTTCTCACTGTCCTTCCCAGGGGACATTTGGGCAATTTGGTTTTCACCTTTCAGGAGAGAAGGTGGCTGCTCGCATCTGTAGTACGAAGAGGTCAAGGTGGCTCCTGGCCAGCTTACAATGCACAGGACAGCCAAGCCTGAGAAGCCCTAGTTTAGATGCTCTGGTTTTCTGCTGAAATCTTCCCTGCCCTAAGCTAAGTTCATTTCTTTAGCCTTCTACTAGGGAAGAAGAGCATAACATCTAAAAGGCAGCATAAGGGAAAGAAAAGAAAAAGCGTGATATTCCATTGACTGCCCCTGAGAGCCTCAGTTTCTTCATCTGTGAAATGGGAATATCAATACCTGGCTTGCAAAATTATTGTAAGGCGTGCGGATAATGGAAGTACTGGGTGCAATATGTGGCCCATTCTCAATGTATGGAGGATGCTTTTTGTTATTCAACAGCCATGATATCACTCTCTAGCCTTTTCCTTTCAGGGGCTTGTGTGATCTTGTTCTGCTTTGAACCAAAGGTATGCTTTTTAAAAATGAAACATGGTATGTATCTGCCTCCTTCCATTTCTAGATTCTAGGCTCCCTGAGGCATCCTTTGTATATTTCAGCAGAGAGTTTTTACACACAGTGACTCTCAACAAGCTTATTGACCTGAAATACTAGCCAGAATAAATCCCACTTAATTTTCCTTTTATTATAAGATTTAATTCTTTCCCCTTGGATTATTTGTAATGTGTTTAGTAAAACATTCACTTCCTAAAATGTAGTTTCTATTGCATGGCTGGCCCCAGTATGAACATGGTCTTGGTAATGCCTTGAATTCTGGAAGCTCTACCTTCCTGAACCAGTATCACAGTAAACGTTTCTGCAGAGGGAACGACAGCCTTGAGGAAGACGGCCTATCATTTTCTAGAAGTGACGAGTAGGGTGGTTTGGGTCCTGTATTCTCCTTTGTGAGTCCCTTGGTCTGATCCTTTTGATCTGACTTTGATCTAACACTCGCCTCTGAGCAGAGCCGTCCTGTGGCTCCTTTCGGTGAGAAAGGAGAAATTTTTATTCATTTGTCAGATTTCCATTTTAAGTTAATATGTAGAGTGAAGCCAAGAGTATCACATGTATTTTAAATAGTGCTAATGAATAAAGGATGGCACACTATTTTATATCCTTTGCCGACATCAGTTTCTCTCATTGGGTACGGATTTCTCCACTCCAACTTGAAATAGTACCTGTTTCTTTGTTTGACAAGCTGAAGATTTTAGTAATTGAAATGGAATGAAGTCCTCTCCTTTTGAAGGTAGTTTATATCCCGTAAGGCACATATGGAAGCCTTTAAAAGTTGACCAAGTGTTTGAATGCTACAGTGGGCCCACGTGGAGGGGATGATCATAGTATTCTGTTTTGGATTCAGCTTGTGGAATTTTAGGAGTTGGTGTTAGTAGGCGGTGGGTTTGAGTGGCTGAAAGGGTAGAAGGCCCTGTGGGGAATGTGTGTTTTGACAGTGTCCCCTTTTAAAAATGAAATGACTCTCCTGTTTCACCATCCATCCCATTAGTATCAGAATAGCAAAGCATTGTGGGAACTGGTGTGTATTTTGTGGGAGAAAGAATAACAGAAAACTTCTCGGCTTGTTTCCTTAAAAAGTGTGACTTTGTTCACTTTCAGAAGGTGTAGGTTACCGAAAGAGGATCCTCTCTCTTTGAATGTTTTCAGGCTCAGAGGAGAGTGAGAATCTATTTACTTTAGTTAAAATGCCAAACCAAATCTCCCAATGCAAATATAGACCACCCAGAGACATTGTAAAGGCCAGGTTTGGGGTTTTGAATACAGATTTCCTTGCTTTGTCCTTTAGGCTTTTTAATATTTTTCAAATACTGTCAAAAAGTAATTGGCACATCAAGCAAGGATGAAATCCCATATCTTTTGCCATGAACTTTAAAGGGGGGAATTGTACTCATTTCCCTTGAGAGCTCCTTATTTCTTAAAAATCAAGGAATATGAATTATTAAAATTTGAAGGCCACCAAGTTGAAGATTTTAAAGTAGATAGAAAAGTCGGGTGTAACACAGGTATAGGAGAGGAGGTCCTGTGAATAGTCAGCAGAAGCGGCGGCACCACCTCAGGCCAAGGGGGCTCATCATTCCAGCAGGTTTGGAGATTTTAACCTTGAGGATCCATTATTGATCTCAGCCACCTTGCCTGATGGTTGAGGGTGACAGGGACAGTGATACTTTCAAGTTTACAGGGTTTTGTTAAAGCTTTATATGATTTGCCCAGGGAAGTGGTTGCTGTAGTCAGTGATGATTGTGGAAGGTTCACCTCAAGTGGGAATACACGTCCCATCAGTCACCTGCAGTCTTGCTGCCAGACTCTTGCCGTCCCGATGTCCTTGCAATAGACAGCAGCCTGCTTCTGAGTTAGAAATCATGGTGGGCAGACGGTGGGGCACCCAGCATCCTGGGTTCCTGAGAGCCCTGACTGGTCATTGAATCGACAACTGTTGTTTGCCCATCACGATTTCTCTGACTCAGAAACAGGCTGTTGTCTGTTGTAGGGATGTCTGTCGTCTTCATCAGGATGGCAAAGTTTGCCAACAAGCTGCAGAACAGGCCAGTATGTCCGCGATGAGGCATTGAGGTGAGGAATAGGACTGTATTTGGAAAGAAACTGACCAAGAAGATGGTAGGCTAATGTCTCAAAATAACCATCTCATCCAGGTCTGGATGCCAGGTTCTTTTATAGCACAGAGATGGAGGTGGGCGGGTGGTGAGAAAGCAACGTGAAAAGGCCGTTAATCTTGCAAAATCTCCTGGAGTGGCAAACCAGAGGAGACAGTAGATTAATTTCTTCCTTCCTGTAGTTACCTGTAAGTGGACGGAGTCCTGAACAAAGCCTTCTTGGTTTAACATTCGGGCAGAGGGGCAGGATTCCCCCAGGCAGGTCGTTATGTATGGACACAGTATCCCTTTAGTGAACAAAAGCAATGAGAAGCAAAGGTTAAAAAAACAGATCCAGCACAGAGTCAAGCTGTTCCCTGTAACGAAGGCATCGACCTTGCAGCAGGTCTTCAGCCCATCCAGAAAACATACGTATGGTAAGAGCATATTGCCCCACTAAGTGGCAGTTGAATGAAGTCCAGCTGCAGGTATTCAGAAGGTTCAGAGGGAGAAGGTTTGAGGCCTCTGAGAACAAACATTGTTTCCCAGGTTTGGGTAGCTGGCAGGTCAGACATTGGTGGTGAACTGTTTTTGCAATTTTATAGAAGGCCTCCTACTGTGGGGGAATGTGTAATTTCCTTGGTTCTCTCTGGTTGCAACAAAAATATGACGTGACGGACAGATCAGCGTTACAGCCCTCGGATGGGCCAGTGTTCCAGCTCTAAGTTCCAGCTCACTTTTATTGAGAAAGTAAAGGAAAATACATCCTTGAGGTGTGAGGGAATGCCGACCCAAAAGATGTAAAGAGAAGCGAGGCCCTGGCCCAATTTTGGCTCCTCTTTTTGTATGTCTTTTTTCCTCCTCCTCCTGGGCCTGCCCTGTGTAAACTGGGCCAGCCAGGAGTGCTGTTTGTTTACCTGAAGTCCTCACTCTGGTCCTCAGACCTTCCTTTGTTCTGTTTTCGCAAGCTTTTCCCTTCTTTGTCTTTTAGCCACTGCCATTTTGGACTCCTTTTTTCTGTTCTAACTACCTAACACTGTCAACCTTTATTTCCTGATCTGAGTCATTTTAATTGCACTGCAGTGGATGAAGGAATGCGAAACCTGGGAAATGGAGCTTGCTGGGGAGCTGGGAAGAGCTGAGCACTGTCCTGGGTTCCCCAGTCGCTCTGACTGCTCATTGACTTGACAGGCATTGTTTGAAGATCGTGACTTCTCTGACTCAGAAGCAGGCTGTGGTCCAGTGGTTAAGACCTTGCCTTCCAGTGTGGGAGGAGGGGGTTTGATGCCTGGTCACTAAGACCCTACATGCCTCATGGCCAGAAAGAACAAAACATAAAAAAGAAGCAATATTGTAACAAATTCAGTAAAGACTTTAAAAATGGTCCACATCAAAACAAACAAACAAACAAAACCCCTAAGAAGCAGGCAGTTGCCTGTTAATAGGGACATCAGGATGGCAAAAGTCTGGCAACAAGGGATCATTTTTTGCAGGAATAGAATGGACTCATCCATGTGATTCACAGCCTTTGTAGATTCTGTTGCTCCTGCCTTTTCATGGAAGTCAGCTAAAGCAATCCCCTGATAACTCAAGTTCAATCTTTTTAGTGTGAGCCTCAGTTTTTATGACAGCAGTTTCAACAGATAAGGGAGTAGCAGCAAGAAGGTTTTTTACCTGCTGTCTGTTTTTGCTGGGGTCCTGGTAGACTTAAAGAGTTTCCCTGGTGGCTCAAATGGTAAAGAATCTGCCTGCAATGCATAAGACCCAGGTTCAATCCCTGGGTAAGGAAGATCCCCTGGAGAAGGGAATGGCAATCCACTCCAGTATTCTTGCCTGGAGAATTTCATGGACAGAGAAGCCTGGCAGGTTACAGTCCGTGGGGTCACAAAGAGTTGGATGTAATTGAGTCACTAAGACTGGTAGACAAAAAAAATAACCCTTTGCTTCCTTAACATTCCAATTATGGATGATCCCAAATTCCCTGGTGGCTCAGACGGTAAAGTGTCTGCCTACAATGCAGGAGACCGGGGTTCTATTCCTGGGTTGAGAAGATCCCCTGGAGAAGGAAATGGCAATCCACTCCAGCACTCTTGCCTGGAAAATCCCATGGACAGAGAAGCCTGATAGGCTACAGTCCATGGGGTTGCAAAGAGTTGGACACTGAGCGACTTCATTCATTCATTCAAAGGCATACCAGCTGCCAGTATAAATCCTAACAATTTGTCCTTCTGGTAACTAGCATGCTCTTGGTCAGGGTGTGGAGCTCTGCTTGTTGGACTGATTTAGCTTATGGGAGACTACCCTCTTAAAAATTCATATTGGGTAATGACAACATAGCCAGCTTGGAAATCTCCTTTTCTGTTTACAGTGTGAGCCATCAACAGACAACATTAGATCAGGATTAGTCAAAGGGGCAGTTTGTGAATTAGGATACAGTGTTGCAAAGGTCATGGGCTCACCTTCTTTGGTCAAGGGTAGTGACATGGCAGACTTGTTTTGTTTTGGATGCAGACTTAGGTGCTGAAAGCAGAATCATCTCATAGGAGGTTAGTATGTTTGCAGAGAAATGTTGAGTTACTTCAGAATTGAAAAGACTTGGGACTGTGTGGAGTTTGTAAGTAAATGTCATTTCCTAGGGCTTCCCAGGGGCCGCTAGTGGTAAAGAATCTGCCCACCAGTGCAGGAGACATAAGAGACATGGATTCAGTCGCTGGGTTGGGAAGTTTCCCTGGAGAAGGGCATGGCAGCCCACTCCAGAATTCTTGCTTGGAGAATCCCAGGGACAGAGGAGCCTGGTGGGCTACAGTCCATGGGGTTGCAAACAGCTGGGCATGACTAAGCAGTTTTCCCTTCCCTTCTGTACTTCTCATGTTCTTGCTTGAGCATCCCCAGGGCTTGGCTATCTGTTTCATGTACAAATAAGGTGAAAGATTTTGAAGTTGGGTAGCCCTGGGGTGGGCAGTTCTTGCAGCACTTGGTTCAGTCTCATAAAGGCCTGCTCATGTTTATCTTCCCCAGGAGCTGGTTCAGTGATTGAGCTTTTAGTGAGTTCATAGAGTGGGAAAGCCGACCGAGGAAAAATTAGGACCCATACTCTGCAATAACCAGCCAGGCCTATGGATGTGCAAGGTTGTTTAGATGTGGCCTAGGGAATTTGGGGATCAGCTTGGTTTTTTGGAGCTCACTGGATTCCTTCAGTGCTTAGATTATGACTGAAGTAATGAGTAGTGTCTGGAGATACTTATAATTTTTCCTTGGAGACTTTATGTCCTTGTTTAGCTAACGGTTATAGCAAATAAGTAGGATTCTTTCTGGATGCCTCTTTGGTACCTGAAAATAGCAAGAGTTTGGCTATATTCTTACTGTAGAAGGGTCAATTTCCTGGGGAAAGGGAGGGTACCTAAGTTTTGGTGGAGCATTGGGGAAAAATAAGAAGGGGTCTCACTGAACGCTCCAAGTTTGCCTGTCCCAGGTATATTGTTTGTTCCAAGTAAAGGTGAATAGCCACTGGTTGTTGGTGTCCCAGCATGCTGCAGACTGGACAGAGGTCCCCAGCTGTGAGCCATTTAGAGTCTGATGAAACTTGTGACAAAGGGTTTTGGGGTATGGAACAGCTGGGAAGTAGGGAATCTTGTTAATCTCAAGTCAAGTTGCCATTCCCACCCACTGGGTTTCAGGACTGTTACGACCAGGGGCTGGTACAGGGGATGGTTAGCCCCTGAGGGAATTGGTCTTCTATTATTGGTGTAAGACCTTGCATCACCTCAGGTTTTAATGACTGTTGAGGCAGTTTAGGAAGAGATTTGGTTTCCTCTATGAAAATTTTGTAGGTTTTGCACCTTTTATTCTTCCAGGGTCAGTGTTAGAGGTAGCCCACAGATTTTCAGGCACCTTGATTAAGTTAGAGGTCTTTTGCTGAAATCCTTTCTCTTCTATATCAAGGACAGACTGTAAAGAACATCAGGAATCAGGTTCAGCTTGGTCAGGAAATTCTAAGGTGAGGTGTCCACTAGAAGCAAAATGTATTAACCCTTTTAATTCAGAAAGGAGATCACTACCTGATAGTTTGACTGGAGCTGTGTTGCTCAGTCTGACTCTTTGCGACCCCATGGACTGTAGCCTGTGACCATGGGATTCTCCAGGCAAGAATACTGGAGTGGGTTGCCATCTCCTCCAGGAAATCTTCCTGACCCAGGGATCGAATCCGGGTCTCCCGCATTGCAGACAGATTCTTCACCATTTGACCCACCAGGGAAGCCTAAGAGATTGACTGGAGCTGTATCCTGTAGCAAGAAAGGAAAATTTCTCAGTGAAAGGTCCCAGAGTCATTTGTCCTGCTTGTGGAAAAATTTTAATAGACACCCACTATGGGAACTTTTTCACTCCAAGGCATGTGTTGTCCTATGACAGTGGGGTTTAAAGTGGAGACTGTAGCTCTGGTATCTATCACAAGTTGGCAAGGTCTCCCATTACTTCTGATATTTTAAAACTGCTTGTTTACTTTTGGCTGTGCTGGGTCTTTGCTGTGGCACGCAGTCTTTCTCTAGTTATAGCCCGTGGGCTTACTTGCCCCAAGGCCTGTGGGCTCTTATTTCCCCAACCAGGGATCAAACCTGCATCCCTTGCCTTGGAAGGTGGCTTCTTAGCCACTGGACCACCAGGGAAGTTCCTCCATTAATTTTAATTTTGGTTTCCCCTTGGCTATTTCAAGGAATTACTGGTGGCAGCTTATCAGAGAATTTCTTGTGCTCCTGTCAACTCTTGGAGGGGCCCAAATGAGGGCCCCCTTTAGGGGGAAGATAGAGAATTTAAGTTGCCGTTGAAGAATTCTGATAGAATTTTTGAGAGCAGTCTTTCTTCCGGTGCCCTGGTTGATTACAGTTGCGATGTGGACCCCTAGACCAGCCTTTTGGTGACAGACTCTTTAGGAGGGTGCACGGTGGGAGGCCCAGGTATTATCTTTGGTCACTCGTCTTGGACCTGTTGTCGTGTACAGGTGAATAGTTGGGCAGACTTTTGTTCACTGTCTTATTCCAAAGTCCTTTCAAAGTGCTCAGCACTGGTCATGAGCTCAGTCAAACCAGTGGCCTCCCATCCTGCTTTCTGCCTTTTTCAGTTTAGTTCAGTCGCTCAGTCATGTCCAACTTTTTGTGGCCCTGTAGACTGCAGCACACCAGGCTTCCCTGTCCATCACCAACGCCCAGAACTTGCTCAAACTCATGTCTGTTGAGTCGGTGATACCGTCCAACCATCTCATCCTCTGTCGTCGTTTCTTTCTCCTGCCTTCAGTCTTTCCCAGCAACAAGGTCTTTTCCAATGAGTCAGTTCTTTGTATGAGGTGGCCAAAGTATTGGAGTTTCAGCTTTAGCATCAGTCCTTCCAATGAATATTCAGGACTAATTTCCTTTAGGATGGACTAGTTGGATCTCCTTACAGTCCAGGGGGTTCTCAAGAGTCTTCTCCAACATCACAGTTCAAAAGCATCAATTCTTTGGCACTCAGCTTTCTTTATAGTCCAACTCTCACATCCATACATGACTACTGGAAAAACCATAGTTTTGACTAGATGGACCTTTGTCAGCAGAGTAATGTCTTTGCTTTTTCATATGTTGTCTAGGTTGGTCAGAGCTTTCCTTCCAAGGAGCAAGCATCTTTTTTTTTTTTTTTTGGCTGCAGTCACCATCTGCAGTGATTTTGGAGCCCAAGAAAAGAGTCTCAACTGTTTCCATTGTTTCCCCATCTATTTGCCATGGAGTGATGGGACCAGATGCCATGATCTTAGTTTTCTGAATGTTGAGTTTTAAGCCAGCCTGTTCACTCTCCTCTTTCACTGTCATCAAGAGGCTCTTTAGTTCTTCATCACTTTTTGCCATAAAGGTGGTGTCATCTGCATATCTGAGGTTACTGATATTTCTCCTGGCAATCTTGATTCCAGCTTGTGCTTCATCCAGCCCAGCGTTTCTCATGATGGATTCTGCATATAAGTTAAATAAGCAGGGTGACAATATACAGCCTTGATGTCCTCCTTCCCCAGTTTGGAAGCAGTCCATTATTCTATGTCTGGTTCTAGCTTTTGCTTCTTGACCTGCATACAGATTTCTCAGGCAGATAAGGTGGTCTGGTATTCGCATCTCTTGATTAATTTTCCACACTTTGTTGTGATCTACCTTTTTATCAATCCACTAATCTCAGGAGAGAATCCATTTACAAGTTGGGTAGTGAGAGCAGGTTTATTTATTGTGTGGAACCCAGGATGCCTTAGGAAGAGAACTTCCAGACAAGTTTTAAAGTCAGGCACAGTCAGCTACAGATTCATTTTTCTTTTGTTTGCATGTTTGACCAATCATCATGGGCAAGGAAAACTCTAGGTATGAGTTTTAAAAGATCTCCTGCATTCTGCAAGCTTTTCCTGCTCCATCAGGGGACCATGTTAAAGAGGGAGGATCTGAAACATTGTCAGTAGGGTTCCCCCATTCTGCTTCCTGCACCATCTTTAGGCGTCACCAGGTCCTACCAGCAGTTGCATGAGCTCATGAAGATCTGGCAGCCCTGGTCGTAGGTTCCAATGAGGACTTTAAATTCTTCAGAAAACTTTTGGTTCTCTTCCACAGTTTTAGGAAATTCTTAAACTATAGTCCTTTAGTTTGGTCTTTGATCAAGGAGTGAAAAATACCTGAGGAGGATCTCCAGCAGCTTTGGTGGGGTGATTTATTTTAAAAGGTAACTTCCCAGAGTGGAAAGTCAGGTAAGGTAGAGACTTAGAGAGCGTGAGTACTCAGGCAAGCAAGTTAGAGGGGAGCAGCAGGCATTATGTCAGTCTTACTGTCTTTTGATTTAGGTACCCCTTGCATCTTTAATTTTTTATTAGCCTTTTGTAATGAATTTTTTAATGATGGTATTTTGGAATCTGGAAGCTTTTTGGAAGCTTTTGCATACTGATTGAAGTAGGTCTCCCATTCTATTTGTTAATGTGGGAGCACTTGCTTTCAAATGTATATCTTAAATGAACTGCTGCTGCTGCTGCTGAGTCGCTTCAGTCGTGTCCGACTCTGTGCGACCCCATAGGTGGCAGCCCACCAGGCTCCCCCATCCCTGGGCTTCTCCAGGCGAGAACACTGGAGTGGGTTGCCATTTCCTTCTCCACCTCAGTCTTGTCTAATTGGAATATTTCTTCTCATGGCCATTGTGATTTTAGGTTGGTTTTGGTAAGATTTTGCAGCTTTTGTAGGTGTGTATGTTTCCCAGGACTAGATTCTTAGACATAATGAGCAGGTGTGCCTGAAGATGGCCCACTCAGCTCTTTGGAACCTAAACATCCCATTTTTGTTTTAAGCTAGGCCTTAAATTTCTTGGAGCCAGTTAATACTTAAGAAGGATGTCCTGGTGGGCCAGAGATTGTGTGGTGTTTTATAAGGTACCTTGATGGACGAAAATTTGCTGGAGTTTGGTGGGTGACTTAGTGTCAGCCTAACCATCCTGCCACCAGCTTATCTAGTATGGGAGTCTTAGAGATAGGTAGGAAGCCCTGCCTACCAGCTTTTATGATCTCAATCTAGGCTCACCAGTTTTGCAGCTTTTGGTTTCTGAGATTCCGTTAGGCTCAGCCTTGAACTACAAGCAAACATGTGCACGCTAACGCAGCACCAGGACCAAAGTCAGGTCTTGTGGACTGGCAATTCTTGGTGTGAAACTGGGGAGTGAACCAGCTGACCCCAACAGACAGGGATCGCAGACCTCCTCCAAACAAAGGAGGAATCGCAGAATGAATCACCAGCGGTTCCCAACACAGAACTAGGGATTTTAGTCAAATAGGGAACTGTGGATTGAACCAAGGATAGGGACTTGTGTTCCGAATGGAACTGTCTCCCAGCCCAAAGTGAACCATTAAACCCTGGACTGGAAAGTCTGCCAGGTTGGGAGCTCGGCACAAAGACAGCAGAGCTGAGAATTGAGAGGAACTTACCCAGAGAGATGATGAGAAAGACAAGAGAGCTCGGAAGGATTTGTGGCTACTGTGCCTTGCTTCTCATCATCCCCAAAGCTGTGAAAAGTCTCCTCTGACTCTCCCTGCTGCCACCGAGATTGCTGAAACACAGAATTCAGCTGAGTAAATTTTAAAAGGTCTTATGGGCTTTATTCAACCATCCATGAATCTGGCTGCCCCCATTACCTATCTGGGGCTTACCAGGTATTTCTAGATTGACTACTTTAAGATTCTGCCCTGTGAGGGTTTGAAGCTGTAATTAAGTTGTTGTTCAGTTGCTAAGTTGAGTCAGATTCTTTTGCGACCCCATGGAGTGAAGCCTGCCAGGCTCCCCTGCCCATGAGATTTCCCAGACAAGAATAGGGGAGTGAGTGGCCATTTCCTTCTGGGGGGAGGGGGGAGCTTCCTGACCCAGGGATTGAACCTGCATCTCCTGCATTAGCAAGTGGATTCTTTTCCGCTGAGCCACCTGGGAAGCCCCAGCCCTATGTGGTAGTGCTATTATTAAGCCAGTAATTCAGTTTAGGTATCAAGTTTTGGTTTGGTGATGACATGGACTTAGAACAATGACGCCATGTGGGGCCTGTTGTCTCTGTCTCTCCTTAACACCGGTGGCTCAGATGATAAAGAATCCACCTCGAGACCCAAGTTTGACCCCTGGGTTGGGAAGACCCCCTGGAGGAGGAAATGGCAGCTCACTCTAGCCTGAGAATTCTACGGACAGAAGAGCTTGGCAGGCTGCAGCCCTTGGGCTGCAAAGAGTCAGACACAACTGAGTGACCATCTCTTAACATCGTCAGGACCAGTGTTACCTTCCTGAACAATGGGAAGGTTGATCTGGGCAGCACACAGAAGTGTTTTGTAAACTCTCTGGGGAAAATTCAGAATGAAAGTTGTGTTACCTAGGACGCATGTTCTGGCAGTCATATGGTTAACAGTCATATTTAGTGTTTTCTTAGCCTTTACATGTGTTCCAAGAAAAATGTATTCATGACACTTGTTAAAGAAATGGTAAGGCAAGCTTTATTCAGGAGGACTATGCGTCATAGTAATATCAGGACCACTGCAATGGGGTTTTGCAAAGGAGAAAAAGATCATGCCCAACTTTGAATACAACAAGGAAAAGTGGGGATTTTATAGCCATGTAACAGTCAATCCTAAAGGAAATCAACCCTGAATATTAATTGGAAGGACTGATGCTGAAGCTGGAGCTCCAATACTTTGGATTCCTTATGCAAAGAGCTGACTCATTGGAAAAGACCCTGATGCTGGGAAAGATTGAGGGCAAGAGGAGAATGGGGCAGCAGAGGATGAGATGGTTGGGTGGCATCACTGACTCAATAGATAGGAATTTGAGCAAAGCCCCGGGAGACAGTGAAGGAAAGGGGAGCCTGAAATACTATAGTTCATGGGATTGCAAAGAGTTAGTGACTGAACGCGGAGAAGGCGATGGCACCCCATTCCAGTACTCTTGCCTGGAAAATCCCATGGACAGAGGAGCCTGGTAGGCTGCGGTCCATGGGGTCACGAAGAGTCAGACATGACTGAGCGACTTCTCTTTCACTTTTCACTTTCATGCATTGGAGAAGGAAATGGCAACCCACTCCAGTGTTCTTGCCTGGAGAATCCCCAGGATGGGGGAGCCTGGTGGGCTGCCGTCTATGGGGTCCCACAGAGTCGAACACGACTGAAGTGACTTAGCAGTAGCAGCAGTGACTGTAAGACAGGAACAAGCAGAATAGGGGTCAGCGTATGGACAATTACTAAAAGAAAACATCAGGATAATGGTAGGGATTCAAGCTATACACACCCAACAGGATTCTTGATAAAGGCAGGCCAAGGTGATCAGCTGTTACTTGGGAGATGTGGGGCATAAGGAACCCAATCAGACATCAGTCAGGTATTGGTGATCAGCAACCTACTCCAGTACTCTTGCCTGGAAAATCCCGTGGATGGAGGGGCCTGGTGGGCTGCAGTCCATGGAGTCACTAAGAGTTGGACATGACTGAGTGACTTCACTTTCACACATTGGAGAATGAAATGGCAACCTAGTCCAGTGTTCTTGCCCGGAGAAACCCAGGGATGGGGAGCCTGGTGGGCTACCGTCTATGGGGTCGCACAGAATCAGACACGACTGAAGCGACTTAGCAGCAGCAATAGCAGCATTGGTGATCAGAGCTGGAAGGTGGGACACTCTGGCCAAACTGACTTATCAGGACTCTTGCTAAAATTGGAGAACATGTCCATGGACAGGGCCTAGTTGAAAAACACTCAGAGGAACCCAACTAGGGTTTGGTCAAGGAGATCATCTTTGTGATACCCTTCTCAGAGGGCACTCCACCGCAGGCTTGGGTGGGGTGGTGAAGGACAGGTGCTGGAAGCTGCCGACAGCAAGTTGAGAAAGGGGGAAAAGTGACCAGAATGCTGGATCACTGGAGTAGTGTTTAGGCCGAGGGAATGTATTGATCCGGTTAGGCTGCATCACTGTTCAGTAAGAAATAACTCACAAACCTCAGCAGAGTAGCATGAGGAAAGATTTTCCTCACTCTTCTTACATGTCTAGTGGGGGTCAGTAAGGGGCCCTGTTGACCACATTCACTCAGAGACTGATACTGAGAGAGGTTTCATCTTGATGAATGTGCCCCCGTCCCTCACGTGTCGTTGGCAAAGTGGATTCATTGGTTCTGCTTGAGGAGGAATGGGTTGTTACGCATAGTCCTGGAGGAGGGGAACAGGAGTGTTTGTAATTAATCCAGATGACTGGGAGGGAGGGGCTTGCCTGAGTTCTGCCTTCTCATGCTGCTAATCCCGTTCCTTGGAAGCTCACTGAGACACAACCACACGTGTAGTGGTTTCAGCATCCTACTTTAGGAACATGGGAAAGGACGCCCATTTAGAATAGAAAGTGCATTTGAATGGTTTCAGCATCATCAGTAATAACAGGGTCCTGGAATTAGTGGGCTTTGAAATCCAGTTACTGATAATAAATAAAATATGTGTAGGGGTAGAGATTATCTTCCTTCAGCAGTTTTTCAGTTGTAGTCAGGAATATCCTTTAGTCCTGATGGAGTGCCAACCGTGACCCAGACTTAGTGCTTTGTGGGCAATGAAGATGAACAGGGTATAGACCCAAGGGACTGAGGTCTAATTAGAGGAAAGTAGCAAAGAGTCAGACATGACTAAAGTGATTTAGCAGCAGCAGCAGCAGCAGCAAAGTTTAATATCCATAACAAAGAGTTTTATAATAGCACCTCACTCCAGTACTCTTGCCTGGAAAATCCCATGGATGGAGGAGCCTGGTAGGGTGCAGTCCATGGGGTCGAGAAGAGTCGGAGACAACTGACTGACCTCACTTTCATGCATTTGGAGAAGGAAATGGCAGCCCACTTCAGTGTTCTCGCCTGGGGAAGCCCAGGGACCGGGGAGCCTGGTGGGCTGCCATCTATGGGGTCACGCAGAGTTGGACACGACTGAAGCGCCTTAGCAGCAGCAGCAGCAGTTTAATATCCATAACAAAGAGTTTTATGTTATCACGTGTGTGTGTGTGGTGTGCTCAGTCATGTCCAACTCTGCAACCCTTTGGACTGTAGCCCATCAGGTTCCTCTGCCCTTGGGATTCTCTGGGCAAAAATACTGAAATTGGTCGCTATTTCCTTCTGCAGGGATCTTCCTAACCTAGGGATCAAACCCAAGTCTCTTGCCTATTATCACACTTATCACATGGTTTTTGTATGAGGTAAAAGGTGATAAATACCTAATAGAAGTATAGCAAAGTATAATGGGAGCTCAAACAAGGGAAGCTGTTAATAATTAAGTGAATAGTCACTTCTTTTAATCAGGCAAAAGCATTAGTATTACTGTGTTACCTTCATTCTTCCTGTCTTGTTCTTGGGCTCAATTTGACCTCAGACTAATTGTAACAATGATGAATAGATAGTATAAGAGCATTACCTCTGGGGCCAGGATTCAGATCTCCGTGTTACCACTTACTAGCTCCCTGACCCGGACAAGTTACTTTGTCTCCCTGTTCTATTTTCATCACCTCTGCCACAGAACTGAAGAGTGTAGTACCCACTTCCTAGTCTTGCAGTGAGGTTTGAATGAATACATCCTACTTAATTTTACAGCGTTTAAATGTTTCCCCTTGGATTGTTTCGGTGTCTTTAGTACAAACACTGACTTCCTGAAGTATGCCGGTTGTTAAGTGTCTCGGCCCAACATGGATGCTTGGTAATTCCTAGGATCCTGGAAGGCTTTCCTTCCTGAGTCAGGCTCACCTTGAGAATTTCTTTCTGTGCCCAGTAGATCAGAGTGAGTACACTGTAAGGGCCAGACTGTCGGTCAGCATTTTCCTGGCCTGTGAGGCAGCCTTAGTCTAGAGACCTCTGGAATATCAAGGTGGCCTCTGTTCTGATCTTGGTTCAGGTCTGCTGAGGACACATTTCTAAGCCCTCACTGTGAGTACCTGAACTTCTCCAAAATCATGTTAAATTCAACTCAAATGTGATACAGATCCACTGTGGCAAAGTCCTGGAGGTATTCTGCTCCTTTGAGTTAAAAAGTTAAAAGGTCTGTGTGTTTGGGAGGATCCCTGGAGGAGGGAATGACAACCCACTCTGATATTCTTGGCTGGAAAATTCCACGGACAGAGGAGCCTGGCAGGCTACAGTCCATGGAGTTGTAAAGAGTCAGACGCAACTGAGCTTGATGAGCTAGAAGCTGGGTATGATGGATGGGAGGCATGTGGCTCATCTTGGCCAGTGCACATCCTGCCTCTCCTCTCCCCTTGCTGCTCCTCGAATACAAAGTGGATGAATTGGAGATGATGCTGCAGAAAGCTTGTGGGCTGTGAGCAGGTGAAGGGGTGGGCATGGAGACCCTGTCTTTGGTAAATAGGTCTGAGGACACCTATCTATTGTAGCCTAAACTTCTAGGGGAAAAGGCGAGTTCATATCAGTATAATGGAGAGAAACTTAAAAAAAGTGTATGTATTTATTTGGCTGTGTTGGGTGTTAGTTGTAGCCCATGGGCTTAGTTGCCCTGGGGCATGTGGGATCTTTGTTCCCTGGCCAGAGATCCAATCTGCGTCCCCTGCATGGCAGGGCAGATTCTTAGCCACTGCACCACCCAGGAAGCCCCTGCAGAGAACCTTTGACTGATTCACGCTCTTCAGAAAACTGGACTGGCTGCCAGTGAGTCCCTAGTGTCCAGGAGAATTCAAGCGTACCACCTCCAGGGCAGACTTTCTGTGAAGGGATTATTACATAATGAAACTCAGACCAGAGATTCCTCTAGTGAGCTCTACATTTTTTTTCCCTCCAAATTTAAGAAGCTCTGATTTTGTACGTTTGATGGAGCCTGGCATCACTCTCCTCTCTGGCCAGGTTCTGACACTCCCTTGAGGCGTGTGTAAGTAAGAGAACAGGTCCCAGACTGGAAAAATGAATATGACAATCTCTGTCTACTTCCTGTCTCACGTAACTGTTCAGATCGTAGCATTTGTTCATTCCTTGCTTCATTCCACAAACATTCCTTAAGCTCCTGCCAGACACTGGGAATGCTACAGCAGTGTCAGCCCAGGTTGAAAGAAATTTAACAGCTTGTGACAACCGTTAACAACAAACAAGCGATGCTCGCGTCCGACTTCATTCCAAACTGCCCACACCATCCTGCATCTGAGGGCTCAGTCTCTCCTTCGTTCATTTGTTTGCTCTTTCAGTAATCTTTTTAATGTACCTTGAAGATGTTCAGAGTCTGAGCCATCCTGCCAACTGCAGAGGCTAGACTAATATGTCATTTCAAAGGCATATGCCAGAAAACCCCACCTACCTTATTCCCTTTGCAGCCTGAAGAATGGAAAACTACCAGATTTCTTGGGGACTAGTC
>SJYC01150984.1:0-53959 GCA_006408675.1 Madoqua kirkii | reverse complement strand
CTCCCCATCAAATGCTGATCTTATGCAAAGCATGTGTTACAAATGCTAAGGTACCTATTTCAGGAAATTTATTCCTCACTTTTTCATTACATACAGCAGAGGTGTGATTATAAGGGAAGCGTTAATTCTCGTTTGCATTACTTAGCACATTTGAGCAGGTTGGATTGGTTTAACATGGAAATGTTTGATTTTTGTTTTTTTTCAAGACCCTCATGTCTTTTAAAAATGAATAGTTTCTTCGGAAGTGAGGAAGGACCAAAGGGCAGAAACCGCTGACCTGGGTCATGAACACCGGAGCGTTTTGTACCAAACACACATCTTTCCAGATGATGTCCCGTCACACCATGGCCACTCTCTTTTGGAGGAAAATTGCTCTACAATGCTGTCTTGATTTCTGCCATACAGCGACACAAATCAATCATGACTATACATATATATGCATAGTTATGAAGTGTGTGGGTATATATATCCCTTCCCCCTTGAGCCTCCCTCCCCAGTCCCACCCCCTAGGTTGTCTCAGAGCCTCAAGCTGAGCTCCCTGGGCAGCACAGCAGCTTCCCAGTAGCTCTCTGTTTTACACATGGTAGTGTATATATGTGTCAGTGCTGTCTCAGTTCATCTCACCCTCTCCTTCCCCTGCTGTGCCCACAAGTCCGTTCTCCGTGTCTGCATCTCCATTCTTCCCTGCAAATAGGTTCATCAGTACTGTTTTCTGGACTCCATGTGTATGCGTTAATACACGTTATCTTTCTCTTTCTGGCTTACTTCACTCTGGATAACAGGCTCTAGGTTCATCCACCTCATTACAACCGACTCAGAATTGTTCCTTTGTATGGCTGGGAAGCATTGCATTGCATGTATGTACCATAACTTGATGCTTTCATCTGTCAATAACTCTCTAGGTTGCTTCCTAGATATCTCGGGTGAGCACTGGGGTACACGTGTCTTTTCTCAGTTACGGTTTTCTCAGGTATGTGCCCAGCAGTGGGATTGCTGGGTTATATGGTGGTCTTACTCCTGGCTCTTTAGGGAGTCTCCACACTGTTCTCCATCGTGGCTGTATCGGTTGCCTCCTGTCATTTCACTCGCGCTCACTCTCCTTCCATGGGAAACACTTCCCCAGATCCCGTGCAACCCACCCCTCCATATCCTGCTCTCACGGCCCCTCCTCCAGGAAGCCCACTGTGAGCTTGGGTTCCGCAACTTTGCTTTGTGCCTTAAACATTTATCACACACTTGCCCCGCTTCTCCCTTGCCACGGAGCTAGCGTTTTCAGACCCTACCATGTTACAGGCTTTTTGAGACAGACTCTTGTCTTATTTTTTTTTTTCAGGTAATTTATTCATCCAACAAATATTTATGGATAGGTTTGTCTTATAATTCATTGTATGAATCATGACCCTGCCCTTTTTCTCTGAAAAGAAATCAAATTGAAAATAGGGAGAGTCAGAAGGATGGCTAACGTATTTGAGTGCTTCATAAATCTATTCCAGATACAGCTGTCACAACAGCCAATGTCTCTCTCTCCAGGACTTTGGTTTGGACTAAGGAGGGACAGATCGTAAACAAGCATTCAAAAAGAGTGTTCCTGCTTATAGACATTAAATATATTTATTATAGAAAAAGATAAATTCATAGCTTGTTTTCTTCTTTCTCGTATTAGTGGAATGGCAGTTAAGGAAAGTTGACTACTGGTGGTTAGCAGGTCTAGAAACTTCCTGGATAGGAGTCCTGCCTCTTCCAGTTGGCATACTAAAAGACAATTAAATGAGTTAACACATGGAAAAGACTTACAGCGCTGCCTGGCACGTAGTAAGAGCTCAGTTAGGAATACGTAACTTTCATTATTACTCGACAAGGGCTCTATATTAATAAATCCACTGAGAATCTGGAAATAAGACTGTTTTCACTGTTAATCTCTTATCAATACATTAAGAGATGGACAGATTGTCTCGAAAGTTAAGGGCAGTTTTCCAGGGCAAAAGGCTCTATTTTAACTTTTTGCAATAGATCAGTACAGCTAAAATATCAGTTGTGTGCTTTGTTAGCCATGAAGGTTTAGAGAAAGGAGAGCTACGTGGTGAGTATTGGTATTACCTGTCCAAGCACTCCCAGCTTAGCCCAATGTTCCCCTCTGGGATTTTCCCTCCAGTTTTATTGAGAAATAATTGACATACATCACTGTTGAAACAGCATGATGGTTTGATTTACATATATTATAAAATGATTGTAATAGGTTTAGTTAACATCCATCACCTCATGGATACAAAAGAAAAAATTTCTCCTTGTGGTGAGAGCTTTTAGGATCTACTCAGTTAGCAACTTTCCTGTATAGTAGTGTTAACCATACTTTGAGCAAATGCTGGGAGATAGTGGAGACCAGAGGAGCCTTGAGGGCTGCAGTCCATGGGGTCGCAAAGAGTCTGGCACAACTTAGAGACTGAACAAGTGTTGACCGACGTCGTCATATTGTACATTACACCCCCAACACTCACTTCTCTCATAACTGGGAGTCTTTTGGCCACTTTCCTCTTAATTGTTTGTGTAAGCCCCACAGCACCCAGAGCAGCACTTTGTACTTTATAGGACTTCAGTAAGTCCCAATAAGTTGTATTAACATAAAGATACATTTAGCGTTTTGTGGAGCCAACTACTTGGGCTTCCTGGCCGTAACGAACTAGAAATTTCGGTTGAGCGGTGTGTTCCTCCCTCCTCTACAAATGATAGGATCCTGCTCGGATACCCAAGGGATTCTCCCATCCCCTTTGATCAGGTAAATCACCCCTCTTCCTGCCCTCTGCCCTTGCCTGGCTTCCTGCAGAGGGTCACTGTGCAGCAGGGACTGGAGCCTGGAGAAACGTGCTCTGATCTGCCGAAGGAGTTTGGGGTCAGATGACTGTGTGTGCACACGTGTGTGGGTGCACGCTTGTGTGCTGGGAACATGTGCAGGCAGCACTGGTGGGCATCGCTCTGATCGGCACTCAGCTGTCATGTTGCAGCTGTGGGGATGGAGATCTAGTCGGGGCCAGCCAGCAACCAGCTAGGCAGACAGATGAAAGTAAAGTCTGAATCTTAGTTTTGAAGGTTGAGATATTAGATTGTTCTTATATAGCCAAAATTCTCTAGCAACTTAGTGGTGAGTTCACACAACCCAGTGCAAGTGTAAGTTACATATTAGTCTGCAAACATAAATGCCAACTTACTGACTTGCAGGGAGGAATCTAACTTCTTCTTATGGGCTCACTGTGCCCTTGCTTATAGGTTAGTATTCTGCCATCTCCAGAGAACTTGGGTCCTCAGGCCCTTGGTCTCAAGAGGTCCAAACTGGGTGTGAATCGGAACAGTACTAGCCTGTGGGTATTAAAATTTTGTCCTGAAGGCTAAGTCCAGAGGTAACATGGACATTGAAAAATCAAGTAGATGGTATAATTATGTAATACATTAAAGAGGAGCAGGAAGGGAGGTAGAATCTCAGTGTGGCAATGATACGGCCATTAAGGGTACTTTTGAGACGGAGGGTCAGGGAGCAGACCTAGGAGAATCCCAAAGCCAGTGGAGCCTTGACCCTTCTTACAGAGAATGAGGGTGGGAGGAGAAGAAGCTCACTTAGGCAATTTTTGAAGCTAAATTTGTTCATTCATCTGTGCTGTGCTTAGTCACTCAGTTGTGTCTGACTCTTTGGGGAGTCTCCAGGCAAGAATACTGGAGTGGATTGCCACGCCCTCCTCCAGGGGATCTTCCTGACCCAGGGGATCGAACCCAGGTCTCCCGCATTGCAGGTGGATTCTTTGCCATCTGAACCACCAGGGAAGCCCCATTCATCTAATAGGTATTTATTTAATATCTACAACATCTACTCTGTACCATTCACCATTCTAAGTATTGGCAGCACATGAGTGAACAATAATGACAAGATCTTTGTCTTCATTGGAGCTAGGAGAAGGAGAAAACAATGAAATCTATTTAAATGTGTTATGGAATGTGTTAAGTGGTAATATACATATAAAAAAATAAAGCAGTGGGAAAGACTTGGGAATGCCTGTGCTGCTGGGGTGGGGGTAGAGGGTGCAAGTTTTAAAAGAGGTTTGCTCTTTTAAAGGTGGGGGTGGAGGGTGCAAGTGGTTTGCCCTTTTAAAGAGAGTGATGAGTTAAGATCTCATGAGATGAACTTTGAACTCAGTTTTCAAGAAGCCAGTCTTTCAGAATTTTAGAGAAAAAAGTGTATCAGGCAGAAGGAATAGAAGATGTGACGTCCTCGAGGCAGGAGTGTACGTGATGTGTTTGAAGAACAGCAGGGAGGCGTTCCTGAAGATGAGATCAGAACAGTGATGGGGCTGGATTGTGTCTGGTCACAGAAGCCGTGGAAGCTGGTGAAGAGCTTTATGCAGAGAAGTGACATGATTTGACTTGTGTTTTAATGAGTTACTGTTGCAGCTTAGAACAGGCCCTGGGTAGACCCAGGGAGACTGTTAAGGAGGCTTTGGCAATAATATGATGGGGGATGATGGCAGCTTAGACAGGACGATGGCAGGGGAGGTGGGGAAAAGCAGACAGGTTCTGGAAATGCTTGGAAGGTCGGGCCCAAATAATTTGCAGATGAATCGGATGTAGGTTTTGACAGAAGGACAAAGCAGGGATGACTCCAGGATTTTGGGTCTGATCTCACTGGAGGGCTGGCGTTGCCTCTGCCGGGAGTGCACAGTTAAAGGTTGGACGTGCATGGAGCCAGAGCTGGGGGAGCAGTTGTCATAACCGGGGCTGCAGGGGGGCCACCTGCCGCCGGCGTGGTGACCCTCCTAACAGATGCACAGGCAGTGACGTCAGCTGGTCGGGGCATCTGTTTCCTGGGACACACCAGAGAAAACCTGAAAACTTCATACCCCGTTTCCTGTCGTTTGAGACTTCATTCCCCTTTCTTTGTAGCAGGTTTATGGTGGTTTACCGCTGATCTTGGCGGTGGTTTTCCTTCACCTTTGGTCAGTCCTAGCTTTGATGTTTTAGCACCATGTGTCATGAACAGAGGAGCTGGTGGGCTACAGCCCATAGGGTCTCAAAAAGTCGGACACAACTGAAGCAACTTCAGCATGCAGACACTGTGTGCCATAGTTTTGACTTGGGAGATGCCCTGACATGTAAGATAAGGTCGAGTTTAACTTCAGAAAGTGGTCATGCTCTATTCCCTTCATTTTCAAATTCTTGGAGACTACCTACCATTATCATCTCCCACGCTCCTAAATGTTGTCACCCAAATCCAGGAAGTCATTTTTATGTCCCCACTCTGCTCCAGCCAGTCACCGCTTTATTCCTGCAAGGCGGTGATTGGGTGGCAGAGGTCTAATTGCAGTGATGTGCAGTCAGGCAACGGCCAGGAATGGGGGCAGTCGACGAGGCAGTAAAGGAGATGGATGTGTTCATGTAAGTTCCTCCTTACTTTGAATATTTGTTACTTCTTAGCAAGATCCTGAAAATGCCCATATAATTCTTCCTCCACTTTAATTTTTTTCTGCCAAGATTGATTTTCTTCAGAAGCTCATATATATAAGCCTGTCTCCTATTTTCACTCAAAGAGACAGATGGTTGAAACTGACTCTAGCTTAAATTAAAAAAAAAAAGACATCTTGAATTTGAAAAATGCACATGGGTATCAGAAGGGGTTTAAGCCTTTAAGAACTGGTTGAGAAATCTGTTCTGAATCCTGCCTCATAGCACTGAGTTATCCATTCATGTATAGCATGCTGTGTGCAGGCGAAGCTGGGGGACTCTGCAGCCAAGCTTTTCAGATGGGTATTTGCTTTCTGAAAGGAATATAAAGGTTGTGCTGATGAGACAAATGGCAGACCTCCAGATCCTGGGCTCAGTCAGCATTTGCTCTGACATGGCCTGTAGGAAATATGCCATGGTCCCGCATTTCCGACAGTATTGATTTTCTGCACTCTTAAGGGCATACTAGGGTAACCGGAAAAGCCAGTTAATCTTTGTAAGTACATCCATCTTGATGCTTTTGTGCCCCGAAGCATCCATGGGTTTATTTTGTTATCTTTTTCGCTTCTTTCTCCGGTGGAACTTGAATGTTGCTGAGCTTGCTTTGGCCATTCTGTGATGATGCGTCCTCACCAGCACCCTGCAAATCACTGCAGGTTACATGTGCACCCAGATATTAATCTCTTGGCCCTCAGGGTAGTCAGAGCCTGGGTCAGGAGACTGAGCAGCTTTCTCTGATCCCTCAGCACACTGTGCCAAGTGTCCCGTGGGTGTCACACCGTGCGAAATGTTGGCTGAGAAAAGACAAAGGTAGAAACAAGTTTATGAATGAAAGTTTATTCTATAATCGATGTAGCCCATTATATTTGGATCTCATTTACCTGCAACCAACAATAGACAACGCTGTGTCTGTGTAACAGTGGATGTGCGTGTGTCCAAAACCAAGTTCTGTGAAACCATAGTTGTCCTTCCTGTGTGCCATGTGCCTCTTAGCAGTTTTCATCTGTTAATCACAAACATTGCTCCCTGTGACTACTAACGAACTTGATTTTGTTACATACTGGTGGTTTGTAACCCATGTTTAAAAAGCCTGTGTGTAAAACAGATAGCCAGTGGAAGTTTGCTGTATGACACAGAGAGCTCAAACCCAGTGCTCTGTGACAACCTAGAGGGATGGGACAGGGTGGAGGGTGGGAGGGCGGTTCAATAGGGAGAGGATATACTTATATATATATAGCCATATATAACTACGGCTGATTCATGTTGATGTATGGCAGAAACCAACGCAACACTGTAAAGAATGATCCTCTAATTAAAAACAAATAAATTAAAATGTTCAGTAAAAAAGGCTGTATGTATTACATACTAAGGATAAACCATCTTGTCTTGAACTTGGTTGAATCCTTTGGTATTTCCTTGCTGCCTACAGAGTTTAGATCTTGCTAAAGTATGGAATGGCACCCCACTCCAGTACACTTGCCTGGAAAATCCCATGGACAGAGGACCGTGGTAGGCTGTAGTCCATGGGGTCGCTAAGAGTGGGACACGACTGAGCGATTTCCCTTTCACTTTTCACTTTCATGCATCGGAGAAGGAAATGGCAACCCACTCCAGTGTTCTTGCCTGGAGAAGCCCAGGGATTGAGGAGCCTGGTGGGCTGCTGTCTATGGGGTTGCATAGAGTCAGACACGACTGAAGTGACTTAACAGTAGCAGCAGTGGGCGTAGGCAGTAATTAAGAGCGACTGGAAACTGGCTTTGAACCTTAGCCTTTCACAGGTCAAGTTGTTTGCTTTGATGTGAGGATAGAGTGTTATCTAGCAGAGTCCTTCTCAGTGTGAATTTCTCCATCATGATAACTTCAGCCTAGATCAATGGTCCTTAAAATTACATGGGCTTAATTACAAATTTGTAAGTGTTTTGTAGTTAATTTGGGAGGATATTGAATGAAGTGGTTTTAAGATGTACAGAGTATCCTAGTAACTTACATGTTTAGAAGATTAAAAACCAATTGACTTTGTGAGCATTCATATTGAGAAAAATCTATTTTTGACTTTATTATTTAAGCATTAAAACTTTCCTTCCCTTATTTTTGTTAGTATGTCTTGATTTTACTTCCTTGAGTAGGATGGTTTGAACTTGCTCTCATTTGTGAGTTGCAAGACTCTGGGTAGCTTGAATTTGCCTGCATTCTCTATCAGAATAGAATAGCCTTGTTAGGCAGCCCTGGTGGGCAGGCCTGTCTTAATTTAACGATGCTGCACAGAACATCTGGCCCCTTCATAGGAATGGGTAGTCGAGGACTCCGAGTCAAAGCTAAACTTAGTCATGTCTGAAGATTTGCTTGCTATCCGTTATTTGAAAGATCAGTCCCACAGGTTACCTGAGAGTCGTTTATTTTTAGACACATTCATTTATCATCGTAGCAACTCGGAGTAAACAGCTTCGGGTACAATGGATGACTGTGTGTTAAAGCACTGATATTTTTACATCACTTCTAATGAGAAGGCCCAGCTATTGGCATGATGATTTATCCTCAAGGCCTTTTGGGCTTCTGGATTGCTGAAATTTTGGCTGAGATAAGCAACGGAGACTGTCAGTTATAAAGTGAATGGATTTTGCTAAATAATCCTTTTAGAGTCAAAAAACAGATTGAGATTAAAAATGTAACCAGGTGGGAAAGCAGGATATCAATGGGTAAATGTGATTTAGGAAAAGATAGTTGAGTGGATGAGGCAATGCTTGGATCCTAATGGATGAAAAAAATCAATTCCTTGGCCGCCCATGGGGAATAAAGATTTATTGCAGAAAAAGGAAGAACTTTTCTGAGATGTATCATTGAAAAGCTTAGTGCAGTGATCCACAGACTTTGGTACCAGGGACCAGTTTCATGGAAGATGGTTTTTCCATGGCTTGGGGAGGGGTGGTTTGAGGATGCTTCACATGAATTACATTTATTGTGCACTTTATTTCTACTATCATGACATCAGCTCCATCTCAGATCATCAGGCATTAAATCCCAGAGGTTGGGGACCCCTGTCTTAGTGCACTCACCCAATGTACTGATGATTAGAAAACTCTCGATAGTGAAATTGTGGGAAATTCCACGCTAATGATTATTTAGCAGTTCAAGGGACTTGTATTGAACACGCATTGCTGGGCACTAGAAGCACAGAGATAAATTAGATGTGGCTCCTCCTTCAGAACAGCTGTCGGTGCAACAGGAGAGCATCGTGTGAGCAGAACAGAGGGGCACGTAGGTGGACCGCGTGGTCCGTGTTGCCGCCAGCCATGCGCATGCGCAGGGTGCCCACGGGCCGCCAAGGGGATGCTTGTCCCGTGCTTGAGGCCGCAGGAGGCCTTTCTGAAGGGGTGTTTGAAACAGTTTCAGGGGCGCAGCAGAGGGACTCAGCCGTGGGTACACATGTGTCCATTCTCCCCCAAACATTTACACAGTCTTATATAAAGTATAGACTTTGTATTGAGGCTTCTTTACTGATCCCTGGTGTAGGAGGATGGTAGCCTTTCCCATCTATTTGGGCCTGAGGTTGGGTGTTGCAGCAGGAGTCTTTGTACAAGGCCTCACTCCTTTCTGCAGTCTAGTGTTCCTTCTAGTGGTCTTCTCCAGAGGGCTCCCATCTCCTTTCTTCCGATTCTACTTTCCAGCCCCTTTTCTGCCCTGAGTCTTCGGACCCAGTACCAAAATACTGCTTTCCAGTTGTCCAAACGGGTCCATCTTTAGTTTTCTCTTCTTTCAAGGATGGTCCTTGAAATGCTCATTTCCTAAGGACTCTTGATATCGTCTGAGTGTTTCCCGAGAGGAGAGGCCCTAAAAACTGAATGAACGATTCCCTTAATTGAAGAGCATTTCCTTTCCCAAAGAGATGAAGCGCGCTGAGCCTTCCAGTGGGTAGACCGTACCGCAGGCATCAGAAGTAACATGAAAATTTCCAGAACGTTTTGGCGGAGATGACAATGGGTTTTGAGTCTTTTAAACTGAAGAGCTCTCATCTCTATTCTGTTAACTAGATGAAAGGGCAGATCCCCTTTGGACTGATTTTTCTCTCTGGCATAATGGGCCTCTATGCTGAGTCCTGGCGAACCTCTCCTGCTTAATGTGCTGCAAGTAACAGCTGAAGCAGCGCAGTTTGGGTAGCTCAGAATCTTCAAGTGGTGAAAGGAGGACTAGAGACAGTGTGCAGATATAACGACCTTGAATATAGTTTATAGACCCAGCAAGAGAGGTTCTAAAGGCATCCTGCAGAAATACTACCTGACTTCCTGGTCAAGAACCAACCCAAAATGAATAAACTGAAGAGCCTTGCAAAATCAACAGATTTTTAACTGTTTGTGTGTACTAAGATATTTCCTTTCCAAACCTATATTTCTCTATCGACATAAGGAGATCCTTCCTATGCATTAATAGGTGAGACTCTTGCAGTGCCTGGGACTACCCAGCATTGGCTTGGAGACCTGGCTGGGAATTTCCGAGGCAAAGCCTTTTGGTGGCAGCTCTCTCATGCAGGTTATGTTTGCTGCCACCAGGCGGTGATAGAGAGTGATTGCAAGACTGGGCTGGGAGGAGGCAGATCAGGATCTGCTGTGAGTGCCTTTGGTTTAAGAGCTTTCTTGTGACTGAGAGTGAAGTCCTAAATAAGTAAACTGTGACAGGGAAGCATTACTTAGTAAAAGTTTCCAAGAACAAAGACATCTGCGATTCCAGTTCTGACCTGTCCTCTTAATAGTGGTACATTTAGATACATGGAGCTCAGTTTCCCTGTTTATGGGTAAAATATTGGCACTGGGTTATATAATTGCTAAAGTTCTTATGTTAAAAATAAGCAAGTGTAATTTTAATTGTTAAAATAGCAAAATTAAAAGAATAAAACCTTTTCACAGAACAAGGAAATCTATATTTTATTAATAACCATCTTAGTTTACTTCTGTAGCTCAGATGGTAAAGAGTCTGCCTGTGTGCAGGAGACCTGGGTTTGATCCCTGTGTCAGGAAGATCCCCTGGAAAAGGAAATGGCAACCTGCTGCAGTATATGTGCCTGGAACAGCCATGGATGGAGGAGCCTGGTGGGCTACCGTCCAGGGGATCACAAAGAGTTGGATGTGTTTAGGTTATTGATATGAATTCAGCAGAATTTTAAGTAGATGGCTTTCTAGAATCAACTGCATCTTATCAGAAGTAGGTTAAGGCAGACCGTGGTTTGAGAATCTCTGGGACTCCCAAGATGCATTCAGGTGTCCAGGAGGTCAGAACCATTTTCATACTAACGCTGAAGTGTTACTTGTCTTTTTCAGCATATTGACATTTGCAGTGGTGGTGTGAAATTAATGGTAGATCAGACTTCAGGTAAGTTAGCGTGAGCTGAGACAGGGCAGCAAACTTCCTGGCAGTGTTGGCACACCTCACTGCCACACAGTTGCCACTAAAAAGACAAGCAACTTCACATAAGAATGCCCTTCATGAAGCAGAAACCAATGCTAGTTACATTAAATCTTTAACCTCCAGCGCACATCTTTTCTGTGTGGCAGATGGGGATGTGAAAGGCACTCTGTTGCTTACCAAAGTTCCCTGGTTGTCTGGAGAAAAGGATTTGTGCAGTGTTTGAGTTGTGAGCTAAATGAGCTGCCTTTTTTTTTTTTTGCAAGAAACACTATTTTTACTTTAAACTACGATTCATAGACAAGCTATGGTTGTTTAGGCTTGGTTATTTGGCAGAACTTTCCTCAAAAATCAATGACATGAGCTTGTCACTTCAAGAACACGACTGACAATATTTGTTGCTCACGATAAAATTTGAGCTTCAAGCAAAATTAGTTTTGGGAAACTTGTATCTGTCACTGTGAGCTGGACAGCTTTACCATCCACATGTAAAGACCCTTCTGAAGACTTTGGTAGTGATGGTACCAAATGTGATTTTTGGATGTTGTATAATGAAATGTATCAGTATTTGAGAGACGTATAGATAATTTCTAAATAACCAGTAATGATGTTATAAAATCATTCATGGATAAAATACATTTGAAGTTTAAAACAGAACAACGGATTTTAATGTAACAGAGTATAAAAAGTTCACTGATGGGTGTGGCTCATATTCAGATTGCAAGTGAACTTTGAGAAACTGCCATTTGTTAATTTTTGGTGTAATATCAAAGAATATCCAAAATTACTTCAAGAGGCTATTCAGACACTCCTGTGTATTTTCCAGAATACACAGTTATGTGAGATCAGAGTTTCTTCACAACCAAAAAGTGTATCACAACAGACTGAATGCACAAATAGCTGTAAGAATACAGTTGACTTTTTTTAACTAGATATTAAAAAGAGAAGTGAAAATATAAAAGGAATATCCTCTTACAGTATTTTTTTTGTCTTGGAAAGTATAGCTGTTTTCCCCTAAAAGTTTTATGTTAAGTAATAAAACTTGGTGTTATTACAGAATTAATTATTAGATATTTAAAGTTTTGTCAGTTTTGATTTTTAAGGTAGTTGATGTTAGTAGGTGTAACCCACATAACAACAGCTCTTTGAAGTCACTGATAATTTTTATGTCTCAAGGGATATTGAGACCAAACACTTGAGAACTCATCTATAAGTAGACCAGGTCTGGGCAACCCTTCCTCTGTGAGATGGATCTTATTAAAATGTTTGTGTTCCTAGTAGACTGATGGCTGTGCAGTTTAGCATATAACCCTCCCACCTCTTTCACCAGCAGACTTCCTCTAAGATTTCTCTCACCCTGTTTTGTTGACAGTGGGGTATAGCTGTAAAAATGGTTGTGGTTCCATTCAGCCCTTGGTCTCCCATCCAAGAGAAAGGAGATAGCTGCATTTTATAAGAAGTCAGGCAGGTGAATCGAGGTTGTGAAAGATCAGATTTCTTATGCGGACCAAGTGGCAGATGAAAAGTTCAATAGCTGATAGTGAAGAGCTGACAAGAGCAATTGTTTTCAGGCAGGAAAAGAGAATTTATTTCCAGGTAGTTTTTTTCAGTGAGTCTGGCAGCAGCGGGCAATGATTTAAACCTCCTAGGATTCTGACTTTAAGCTTAAAAATACATTTGCATATGCCAGCATTAGAAATGGAATCTCAAACTGCTGCCAACTTAGACAACCAAAAGGAAATAGACATCTAAACGGTTCAAAAGCTAAGCCTCGGGAGGTTCTGTTGCTTGGCAGCTGTGTAAACAGAGCTGACCCTGTGCTTCCCTCTGAGATGCTTGGTTCTAAACAGGACCACACCATCTCGTGACCATGTGCGCAGGAGTGGAAATGAAGGGGACGGGTCTCATTGTTGGGTTCAAGAAAAGTCGAACATTTTCCTTTCTGTATGCATGTGTGGCGATGCAGGGTTAATGGGAAGACAACGCAGGTGGGGAAATGACTTTGGTTTTTCCCTAACTGGGTGTCTATGTTTTTCTCTCTTGTTTTCTTCCTTTCTTCCTCTCTCTGTTCTTTCTTCCTTGAAACATAGGACTGTGAGACAGTTTTAGGATGAAGCAGCAAGAGTGACCCTCCCTGCCATTAACTTCTTACCCAGAGAAGGACATTTCTCCATGTGCCGCTCTGTCCTCTGGGGGGCGTGGGTGAGACAGGACAGGGTGCCCACCCGGGACAGCTTGACGTAGAATCCCTATCTATGTTCGACAGAAAAAGCGAGAGGGATTTTACTGGTTAGATTAAGTGACCACAGCTAGTTGCTTAAAAAAATATTTTTCCTTTGAGTCACAGCTCTTTAACCACGCCTTCCGTTTTATGATCCGTTTAGGTTGAGAAGCATACTATACCTTTAGTGTAGTTCTCACTGTACCTTTTTAATACTTATTTTTATTGAGGTGTAATTGACATACATTATGTTAGTTTCAGGAGTACGACATCATGATTTGCTCTTTGTACGTATTGTGAAATGTGTAGTTTTGTGGCGTTTGCCACAGTAAAGCTAGTTTAACATCTGTCACCGTACATAGTTAACATCATTTTTTTCCTTGGATTGAGAACTTTTAAGATCTCCTCTCTGAACAGCTTTAAAAGTATTGTTAACCATAGTCACCGTGCTCCTCGGTACATCCCCGTGATTTATGTGTTTTCTCACTGAAAGTTTGTACCGTCACTCACTCCACTCACCCCTCATGCCCAGCTCTGAGAACCGTCAGTCTCTTCTCTGCTTCTGTAAGCTTGATTTGGGCCTTCTCTCTCTCTCTTTCTTTTTGGTTAAAGTTTTAATTTTCTGTTTTGGGCATGCAGCATGGCTTCTGGGCTCTTTAGTTCCCCCTCCGAGGACTGAACCAAGGCCCCCAGCAGTGTGGGTACTGGGTCCTAACCACTGCACCCACCAGGGAATTCCTCCTCATCCCAAGTTTTTTAGATTTAGATCATTTGCAGTGAACTTTGATGTTTTTAGTTATTGAATTAATGTAGAATTAGTGATGGGGTAAAGAGTTTGCAGGGTAAACAATAGCAACGCTATTAATAATAGTAGAAAAAGAAGAGGAGGAAGAAGAGAAACAACTTTTCTTGCATGTTTAATATTTTGCCAGGTATAGTTTTAAGTTCTTATATTGATTTAGTTACTTGAAAGCTAAGGATGGCAGTTTACTGAGCTGAAAGATGGGTGGAGACCCAAGTTGTGGGAACAGAGGTATCTGGGCAGCTAGATGGAGATGTCATAGTGAAACAAGGGGATAAAGGCTGAACCAGGAGACAGTGAGAAATTGGAAAGAAGGAGTTGAAATTTGAAAAAGTTACAGACTGGGAATTGGGGTATGGAATCCAGAGTGAAAGCAGGGTAGCTGATTTGAACTTTGAGGTGTCTGTTGTCAGTTAGGAATAATTTGGCGGATGAGAAAAGAAATGCCAGAGGTGAAGTGGAATTACAACCAGTGATAGTAAAACTGGAGAACCTCCAGCAGAATAAGCGCTAAGATGCAGAGGTACGAAGATTAATCCAGCAAATGCGAATGAGAGAATGGGGGCGAAAGGAATGTCACTGATCGAAAGCAAATGTAGAACACGGGCTTTGCTAGGAGGGGAGCTGAGATGCCTCGTAACAGCGCATCAGCTGACCCCGCGTGGGTGGAGCTGGGGAGGGGCTGCTGTGAGTGTTCCTAAGCCAGGATGGAGTTGCGCTGTGGTTGGCTGGTGGATAGGAGAACAGGGGAATGACGAGACAAGAAGGGGACATACACCTTGCGGTGGGTTTGATTTTTCTACTTGACTCCTCGCCCTTTGTAAGTGAAAGAAACTGGCTTTTCTATGTGTGTGAAGTAAGTGAGCAATAATTAGCAGCAAGTAGCTCTGACTCTTCTTAAACTGAGAGCGTCAAAATTGCCTTTGCAGTGACCTGCATTAGCCCCAGGAAGCTCTGTAACTCGCGTGCCCTGTGCCTTGATCCTCGATTTGCTTTGTTTAATGTGCAGGGAGTTTTTAGTGGATGAGACTGGCAAGCCCCCCGGGCAAGCCTGTGACGTTCAGTGCTGACGCTGCGTTTCGTGCCACTATTTAAGGCATTTCACTCTGTATAACTGTCCATTCATTACTGTGTACTTTTTCAAAGCCTCAATGAGGTGTTCTCTTGAGATTTCTTATTCTTCCAAGGGTCAGTGCTTAAGTGTCTAGTTTGGAATAGATCCAAAAATCGGTACGTGGAAGACATTCTCTCTCTGTCTTTTAGCGCTGTGCTTCTCCTGCGTTTAAAAAGTGAAGTGTTATCGGAAACATTACTATGTGTATAATAGTATGCTACATACTATACTATAACAGGATGCTATGTAGTATGTAGTATAATTCTTTTAAAATTCCCTTGGTGTTTTTGTTGTTACACTTTTTAAAATATTTGTTTTGTGGCTGGTACCACCAAGTTAAATGACCACCATTATCAGACAGATTTATCAGTGTTAAGAAGACCTGAGCACTTCTTACATAGAGAATACAGTTTACATCCCACTGCTGAATCAGGTCCTTCTCAGGAAAATCACAACAGATACAGGACGTGCCTCTTACATGGTTTGTGCCTTAAGGACCGTGATACATCCCTGAAGTCATGCTGATACTTTCGACATTGGGAAAGGCGGAGAAAAGGGAACGTGGAGAGAGGGAAACTTAGGGTGTTTCTGAGATGTTGCCACTGGCTGTTTTCAGCATAGGATGACACAACTAACTATTGCTTTAACAGGAGTTTTTCTGATAAGACATTTCATTTTCAACAGCAGAAAAGTAACAAAATCGTGAACTGCATTGGCCCCCATTGGGGAAGAGTATCTGTAAGTTCTCAGGTGGTTTCTGGCAGCAGGTTCTCATTTTCTCTTGTCAGGATTTTTGGTGTTGAAAATTATTGGCAAACAGTATTTTAGTGGTAACTGTTACTTTGATCAGTTCTGTGGCTTTTCTTGGGGAAAAAAAATCAGCTCTAACTGCTTGAGTCCATGTTCTTCCATGTCGGCCATCAGTTTGGAACCAGAAAGACCTTCTTCCTTCAGGCAGAATGTTTCCTGCCTCCTGCTTTGTGTCCTCAGGTTATATACTTGTCCTTCACTACCTCCTGGAGTTTGCTCAAACTCCTGTCCGCTGAGTCAGTGATGCCATCCAACCATCTCATCCTCTGTTGCCCTCTTCTTCTCCCACCCTAAATCTTTCCCAGCATCAGGGTCTTTTCCAGTGTGTGGGTTTTTCACATCAGATGGCCCAACTTTTGGAGCTTCAGCTTTAGCATTAATCCTTCTAATGAATATTTAGGGTTGATTTCTTTTAGGATTGGCTGGTTTGGTATCCTTGCTATCCAAGGGACTCTCAAGAATCTTCTCCAGTACCACAATTTGAAAGCATCAGTTCTTCGACACTCAGCCTTCTTTATGGTCCAGCTCTCGTATCCATACATGACTACTGGAAAAACCATAGCTTTGACTGTACAGATCTTTGTTGGCAAAGTGATGTCTCTGCTTTTTAATATGCTATCAAAGTTTGTCATAGATTTCTTTCAAGGAGCAAGCATCTTTTAATTTCAAGGGATAAGAATAGGCATAAGCAAATTTATATCCTGTTTTCATTTGTCACTTTTCTTTTTCATACACCTGTTGATTTCCCAACCCTTATTACACCTAGTGAACCCACTTTTCTGTTATTTTTTTTTAGGTCTTTGCCACTTGCCTCCACAGGTCTGTTCTTACTGACTAAAGTTTGTATTTATTGACTTGAATTCATCTGCTCCTCTCAGGCACAGCCTGCTGGCTCTCTCTTCTGCAGGTCTTTGCAGATCTCTGTCTCCCCTTCCTGTGCTAGTCCCTGACCTCGTTCGTTATCCAGTTCAAATTCCACTACTCAAAGCTCACCTCGTCTACTCCACCGGATCTGGGTCTTGTTCTGCATCCACTGGTGACCAGCAGTGTGAGGTTCAGAGTATGGACATGCTTAAACCGAGGTCCTCCTGTGTATGGACTTGAACCTGAACTCGGGCAAACTCCAAGAGGTAGTGAGGGACAGGGAGGCCTGGCCTACTGCAGTCCATTGGGTCTCAAAGAGTCAGACACGACTTAGCAACTGGACGACAACAAATGCATGGACTATACAGGGTTAGGTCTTACTGAATCTCCTTTATCTGAATTGTGAAAAAGGCACTCATAATAATATTGGTCTCCTTGGATGGTTGTGATTAAACGTGATAATACATGTAAAGTGTCTGGCACTCAGTGATCAGTGCGCCAAGCTCTCGGGGAGCATTTCCAGCCACACCGCATGCTCACAGAGTTGAGCTGTGCAGTCCTTGAAGGAAAGAATCTGGCTCTGCAGAGAATGCCTAGCACAGGCATTCTCTGGGCTGGAAGAAGCACGAGCTGGAATCAAGATTGCCGGGAGAAATATCAGTAACCTCAGCTATGCAGATGACACCCTTATGGCAGAAAGTGAAGAGGAACTAGAAAGCCTCTTGATGAAAGTCAAAGGGGAGAGTGAAAAATTTGGCTTAAAGCTCAACATTCAGAAAACAAAGATCATGGCATCCAGTCCCATCACTTCATGGGAAATAGATGGGGAAACAGTGGAAACAGTGTCAGACTTTATTTTGGGGGGGCTCCAAAATCACTGCAGATCGTGACTGCAGCCATGAAATTAAAAGACGCTTCCTCCTTGGAAGAAAAGATATGACCAACCTAGATAGCATATTCAAAAGCAGAGACATGACTTTGCCGACTAAGGTCCATCTCGTCAAGGCTATGGTTTTTCCTGTGGTCATGTATGGATGTGAGAGTTGGACTGTGAAGAAGGCTGAGGACTGAAGAATTGATGCTTTTGAACTGTGGTGTTGGAGAAGACTCTTGAGAGTCCCTTGGACTGCAAGGAGATCCAACCAGTCCATTCTGAAGGATGTCAGCTCTGGGATTTCTTTGGAAGGAATGATGCTAAAGCTGAAACTCCAGTACTTTGGCCACCTCATGTGAAGAGTTGACTCACTGGAAAAGACTCTGATGCTGGAAGGGATTGGGGGCAGGAGGAGAAGGGGATGACAGAGGATTAGGTGGCTGGATGGCATCACTGATTCGATGGACGTGAGTCTGAGTGAACTCCGGGAGTTGATGATGGACAGGAAGGCCTGGCGTGCTGCGATTCATAGGGTCGCAAAGAGTCGGACACGACTGAGCGACTGAACTGAACTGTTGAAAATGGAGAGAATGGTCGTGAATAGCAGAAATTATCATGATGATAGTTGTTATTATTTCTGCAAATCTTTGCCATCATATTATAAACAAAAATGTGTGTGATGAGACAGGAGGAACACAGTACACTCCCCAGTGTGTATTTCATCTGAACGTGCCTAAGGGTGACTGCAGATTCTTAATTACCTTCTAAAGACAGTGACAGGAAGTTCCAGGATTTTTCATTGCTTGTGCTCTATATGTACATATAATATACATATTATATATATACATATATATAATATACATATATATAATATACATATATAATATACATATATATGTACACACACATATATATAAAGTTTATTTATTTATTTTTGACTGTGTTGGGCTTTTCTTGAGTTGCTAGGAACGTGGGCTACTCTCTAGCTACTGTGTGCAGGCTTCTCGTTGGAGTGGCTTCTCGTTGCAGAGCACAGGCCCTTGGGCACGCAGGCTTCAATAGTTGCAGTGTGGGGGTTCTATAGCTGCAGCTCTCCAGCTCTAGAGCTCAGGCTCAGGAGTTGTGACACGACCAAGGTGCACCTAGGCCTGTGGGGTCTTCCCGGATCAGCGACTGACCCCGTGTCTCCTGCGTTGGCAGGCAGACTCTTTACCGCTGAGCCACCAGGGAAGCCCCACTTTGTATCCTTTAGGGTGTTATTTTTTCCTATCCCTCGCTTTGTCATCTACTTAGAGGTATACTCTATGTGTTTGTGTGTGTACACACACACACCTATATTCATCATAGTTGCATACAAGTAGCTTGCAAATGGATACTTGTGACATTTATGATTAGTTTTTTAAAAAATTTATTTTAGGAATTTGAGTCAGAGAAGGGTTCTTCATTTCTTGGTGCTTCCATTTTCTTAGTTTCCAGCTGGGAGCAGAAAAGAGACAAATATAGATGATGGATAATTGGTGACAGTCTTCTCCAAATTCATTTTACTTGAAATGTCTGGCACCATCACCACTAGGATCATCCTCACCGTTAACATGAAAACTCTTGTTCAGATCAGTTTTCCCAAGAACTTGTCATGGTGTTATCTCCTAATTCATGTGCTCACAAACGTTTTTTTTGCTGTGAAAAGGAAAAGTGCCGGAATAAGCAGAATTGCATTCAGTATGCAAATGAAAGTTTTACAGAAATAGGGCTGTGTTGGAGATGAAATTAATTGTGACAGTTCAGGAGGAGTTTTACGGGAAAAGATTAACATGTTAGGTCTTCAGGGCTGTCTTCCCTGATGCATATAGTATTAGGCAAAATGAAATCTCCATGTGCCCAAGCTTGGTGGAGGAATATTTATTGAGTGCATAGAAATTTGAGCAAGGCATGTCTGTATGAGTTTATGACAGCCCATTTTCTTTTCTCAGTGTGAGGATGAATTGGTCCATTATCATCTAAATTGGAAGTCATGATGATGGTTCTTCTTTGATTCTCTTGTTGTTTACTTGTTAAGAAACTTGTACAGGAAAATGTGTTATTCTGAATTAAGTTGCTGTTATAGAATAGCCTGTAATGTTGTATTTTTTATATGTTTATGTGCACATGAAAAGGGAAGATTTTATATGGGGGGAGATCAGATCTAACTTAATTTATCTGATTTTTCAACAGAGGGTAAGGTATACAGTCTACCCAGAAGTTCTGTTTTCAAGTTTGATTGCCTTTGGAATGATTTCTGCAGTGATACTACAGAAAAGTTATTTGTGTGTATTCACTTTTTTTCTTCTTTTGCTCCCAGGAAACCAACATGTCTGACAAAAGTGACTTAAAAGCTGAGCTAGAGCGCAAAAAACAGCGCTTAGCACAGATAAGAGAAGAGAAGAAACGGAAGGAAGAGGAGAGAAAAAAGAAAGAGGTAAGTCCTGGGTGCTGTGCTGTCATCAGGGGAAAGGAAAACCACTCAGTTCCGAGGGGCTGGTCAAATGGATGAAGAGGACACTGTGAAAGAATGTATGTACAATTCCTGCATAAAATGAGTGATATTTACATACTTAGAACAGTAAGCTCCTCACTATCTATTGTGTACTGGTCAGGCACCACATAAACGGTCAATAGTGTTTGGTCCAGAGGTCCCCAAACCCCAGGTTTACCCCAGACTTGAACAGAACCTTGAAAGTGATCTGGATAGCTCTACTGTTAGAAATTCCTTTTCCTTTCCAGGTCTCAGTTCCCTGTGCTTAACAGGGAAATTGCGTCCAGTACTGTCCAGTCATGAGGATTAAACAAATGGATCTTATAAAGCACTTAGCAATATCTGGGATATATCGTTGTTCAGTCGTGTCTGACTCTTTGCGACCCCAGGGACTGCAGCATGCCAGGCCTCCCTGTCCCTCAGCATCTCCTGAAGTTTGCCCAAATTCATGTCCATTGCATGGGTGATGCCATCCAGCCATCTCATCCTCTGACGTCTTCATAGTAACTCTGTCCCAGTAACCTGGGATTGTAGTTACTACTTAATGAAAGTAGTGTCGAGCAAAGGCTTTTAAAAAAAACTACCCAACCTGAACATTTTAGGAGGAAAATAGAAAATGATGCCAGTGGATTACCATTATTTCCTCAGTGTGTGTGTTTTTCAGGGTAGATAAGTATGCTGGAATTGGTAAAGGGAAAGCTGCATTTTTCTCCTTTGATGAGAGAGTAGATAATATAGTAGATACTGCTGTATGATACGTTACATCCAGAAGAGGTTTCAGTGACCTTCCATTCAGGCCCTTCTTTATGCCAACAAAGCGACAGAAACCCAGAGGTGAAGTGCAGGTTTTCTGCTTGTCAGACCTGGAATACAGAACTCCTATTTTTTTTTTCTTTGATTAAATCTTTAGACCATTTAATAAGCATACCATAATAGAAAAACCATCCTTTCCTTTCTTTTTCTTAATTTCTTTCACTGTTATTTCTAAAGAACTTGAAATGTATGTTCTCTTCCTCTTGTAAAATATTTTAAAAACTCCTTTATTGAAGTCTAGTTGATTTATAATGTTTGCCAGTCTCTGCTGTACAGCAAAGTGGCACAGGTATACGCAAACATACATTCTTTTTCATATTCTTTTTCATTGTGATTTATCACAGGATTTGCAATATAGTCCCCTGCGCTAATCATTAGGGCCTTGTTGTTTATCCATTTTAAATGTAATCATTTGCATCTACCAATCCCAAAGTCCCAGTCCTTTCCTCTCCCTCCCGCTCTCCCCCTTGGCAGCTCAAAGTCGGCTTTCTGTGTCTGTGAGTCTGTTTCTGGTTTGTAGACAGGTGCATTTGTGCCACATTTTAGATTCCACACGTAAGTGGCATCAAACAACATTTGTCTTTCTCCTTCTGACTGACTTCACTGCGTGTGATCATCTCGAGGCCCACACGTGTTGCTGCAAATGGCGTTATTTCACTGTTTTTAATGATGGAGTAGGGCTGCCGTCTGTGGGGTCACACAGAGTCGGACACGACAGAAGCGACTTAGCAACAGCAGTCGTCCATTGTATATATGGGTCACATCTCCTTTCTTCATTCATCTGTTGGTGGATGTTTAGGTTGTTCCCATGTCCTGGCTGTTTGAATAGCACCACTCTGAACATAGGGGTGCATGCATCTTTTTGAATTACAGTTTTGCCCAGATATTTTCCCAGGAGTGGGATTGCTGGGTCATGTGCTGAATTCTATTTGTAGTTTTCTGAAGAACCTCCATATTGTTTTCCATCGCGGCTACACCTACTTACATTTCTACCAACAGTGTAGGAATGGAATCCAGGACTCCTAGTTCCCAATTAAATGCCTTCCTGCTCTATCATGTGACTTTCCTAATATCTCAATCCAACAAATAGTTTATTTTTAATTCTCTGATTTGTGGTGGTGGTGTAGAAATAGCCCACATCTTGTACAAAAGCCAGATGCTGCATATATTTTTGGTAGTTTTCTAAGAAGGAAACTTTGTATAGTGTGGTATTGCTATGTGTATAGAAATCAGACCTGCTTCCCTACTTTTATTTCAAGGGAAAAAATAATGTATTTTGAAGACTTAGAAGCTAAGTGCTGTTTCACACTATCAGGCTGGGAGACCCAGGCAAAAAAATCTCTAACAATTATTTTCCAGCAAAGTAAAACATAATTGTGTCACCCTCTGACCTCCTGGCATCTTGCTTCTCTTGGTACCATTATGCTTTGATTGATGCCATAGTTTATTTGTCCTTGACAGTGAGCATAATGTTTTGCCTTTGGAGATCTCTGCTGTTATATATGCAGTCTTGAGTGAAGCAGAGGTGAGAATTGACAAGGAATGGCTATTCATTTCCAGTGAAGCCAAAAAAAGCATTAAGTTATTATGCTCCCTTTCCTTCAAATGTCAACACTTATTGTAGTTTTAAAGCACCTGTTATCCTTTACTAATAATCGGTTTCCTTTTAAACTGACATCCTAATATCCAACTTGAATTCCATAGAATTACCACAAAATGCCAAGTGATATGGGAAATCTGGCTCCAAATTATGCTGTCTGCTTCATCCTTGTCGTTTCACACATTTGGGGGGAGGAAATTACAGGCAAACAAGACTGATGGAAACAGGCCACCCTTTCTGTTCCTGTACCACATAACTTTGCCTGGAGGGGATTTAGCTTTTATTCAACAGACAGAGCCTTGGCGGCGGGTTGGGGACAGCACATTGTGGCGGGGCCGTGATGGTGTGCAGAGCACCTGGACTTGGGGCCTTCCTGGGCCTCCACCTTCTTTTGGAATTAAAGTTTTACATAGTCTTAGTCTCCTTGTTGCTAAACTGACAGGGTGGTTGAAACCCGACTCTGCTCCATGATACGTGTGTATGTTAGTAGATTGTGTCCAGCTCTTGGCGACCCCATGGATTGTAGCCTGCCAGCCTCCTCTGTCCATTGGATTTTTCAGGCAAGAATTCTGGTGTGGGTTGCCATTTTCTCCTCCAGGGGATCTTCTCGACCCACGGATGGAGCCTGTACCTCCTGTGTCTCCTGCATTGGCAAGTGCATTCTTTACCTGCTGAGCCTCAGGGAAGTCCAATGGCAACAGAGTCTCAGCCTCCCTTCCCCAGGGTTTCTGGTTTGAAGTATCTAAATAGGGTCAGATTTGGGGATCATTGAACTGAATCGTCCTGAAGGTCTATCCTGGCTTTCGGCCCTGACCCTTCAAGTCCGTCTCCCCTACAAAAGATCTTCCCTTGGGTCAGATTGTGATGACTTGGTTTGTTCTGAGAGTCCAGTGTTGTATTAATAAGATGCAGGCAGTAGAACTCTGGGTTAACACAGAGGCTTTCAAGCCTCACGTGGCTGGGAAACCTGGTTCTGCCCTTGCAGGATGGCCTTGAACAGGTCTGGGACCCCTCTGCACTTGGACTCCCCTCTGTAAAATGGAGAGAAGGGTCCTTCTTTGGAGTTCTGTGAGGATCCAAGGAGGTGGTGCAGGACTGTGAGAACACAGAGGATCTGCTTGGTGAGAAGCGGCTGAAACTCTGCTCCTGAAATGGCCCTCACACGGGGCCATTCGTCAGCATCAATGCTGGGGACTCCATTTTTCAAAAATGCCCCATTGTCGGCAGAGTCTTCTAATCCAAGGGCCCTAGTTTCCTGGGATGACAGCATTTTGTAGTTGAAAGAAACCTGGAAGTAATCTCTTCTGATCTTTCTTTTTCAAATGCTCTTGGGCCCTAGGGGCTGAGCCTCAGAAGTGATCTGACGTTATCTCCAGTCTCAGGAAGGACCCCCTATTCCAGCCAGTTGTCCAGATCAGAAACCTGGAGTCATGCTTTCAGCTTCCCTTCTCCAGCTTCCCCTGATCAGGGGTCCCAGACGGGCACAATGGCTCTCCCTGCTCCGTTTCATTTCCTTTCTCCCTAAGTCCACATTCCAGCCAGCAAGGCTCGCTTCTTGCATTTCCCCCCATGGGCCAGGCTCTCTCTTGACAGGAGTTCATGAATATTCTCTCCCCTTGGTTTCTGCTGCTCTGTTAACCACATGTGTTTCAGTTCTCAGCCTGGACGTCTCTTCCTCTCGAAAGCCTTCTCTAACCTCTCTCTAGCCCATGACTTAGTCCTATGCCCTATCCCTGACCTTACCAAATTATTTAACACCATTTACCTGTTCATGTGTTTTTTCCTCCTCACTGAGCACAAGCTTTGGGGGACAGGGTTGTATTTTTTATCACAGAGTCAATGTCTACCACAGATCCTGCCACACAGTAGGTCTTCAATAGAGGGGCACTTCCCTGGTGGGTCAGACAGTAAAAGAATCTGCCTGCGATACAGGAGACCGGGTTTGATTCCTGGGGAAGATCCCCTGGAGAAGGGAATGGCTACCCATTCCAGTATTCTTGCCTAGAGAATTCCATGGAGAGAGGAGCCTGGCAGGCTACAGTCCATGGAGTTGCAAAGAGTTGGACACAATTGAGTGACTAACATTTTCACTTTTCATAGAATTAAGGAGTGAGTGAATGAATGAATAGCTAACCTAAGTAGGGTGGATCTGAGATACTGGTCACAGACATTCTTTCCAAGCACCTGCATTTTTTTTTCTGTGAATTTCCTTGGAAGCTTCAGATCCTGAGTCTGTGGGATGCTCCAGTTAAGGGTCATTGTCATTGACTCTGAGTTTAAGATTTTCTAGTTTTTGTCTTGTTTGTAGAGAGTTAGAAATAGCCTTAAGCTTATTATGTTGGAGAAGGAAATGGCAATCCACTCCAGTATTCTTGCCTGGAGAGTCCTGTGGACAGAGGAGGCTGGCAGGCTACAGTCCACGGGGTTGTGAAGAGTCAGACACGACTGAAGTGACTTAGCATGCATTAAGCTTATGTTTCTTTTCTTTCAGCTTTACTTAGGCTTATATTTTGAATAAAACATGTTTAGAATAAAAAGGAAACAAAGTGCTCTTTAATTGCTAAGCTGAGTATCAGTGTATTTGCCATGAGTGAAAACTAGTGTGAACTGGGACCACCCAGGTTGATTGTCTCTGCAGACCCAGGAAACTGTGTTCATGTATAAAATTACTACTCTCTGTGCCTTTGGATGTCAACTGCTTTCTCAGTTGTGCTATTATGGATGCAATCCGATTTTTAAATAATTACAGTGGCCACCATTTAAGATGCAGAGCCAATTTCATAAAAAATTGGCTTTAAAGCTGTGAGGTGTGCTTAATGAGGCCCCCTGACATTTTGTCCTGTCCTTGGCCTTCTGCTGAATTGCCACAAGGTCAGATGAGATGGTTGAATGGCATCACTGATTCAAGGCACACAACTTGGGCAAACGCCAGGAGATAGTGAGGGGTGAGAAAGCCTGGCATGCCACAGTCCATGGAGTTGCAAAGAGTCAGAGAAAACTTAGCGGCTGAACAACAGACAGCAGCAGGATGGACAGAGGTTTTCTGAGCTGTCCTCATGTGTTAGCAACTCTGCAGCTGTCACTGGAAAAATGACGAATCATTCGGCTGCGAAACTTTCTTTCTTCGGGTCCCCTCTCTGGGTCTCAACTCACAAACAGAACTACCATTGCTGGGAGAGACATGGAGCATATTTTAAATATTACTAGTATGCAGAACTCCTTATTGAGTCATTAACACCTATGAGGACTCTGTAGTATTTACATGGGAAATATCAAAGGTTTCATGATTAGGGCACTTGGTATAACTGTCTTGGGTGAAGAAGCACATTGTTTAGTTTAAGGTGTTGATTGATAGCAGTTAGGAACTGGCTTTATTTCCAGTAAGCCCCGGTTACCTAACCTTGCATTTTTCCTGGTCAACTTTGAGTGTCAGTGGCGTTCCTAAGCTTCTGTTGCGTCTAGATGGACGATTTATCTTACCAGTGCATGTCATCTGTCATTGCGTTGTCTGTTTGGTTAAGAAGTAAAAAAGGCAGAAGGCAGAGAAGGGGCTGTGGAGGCGCCCTGTGCTGTGGGGGAGACACCTTGGAGATGGAGTTCTGCGCGCTGCTTTTGCACACTGGTCTGGCAATGCGTGTTGACACGAGGTTTACTCTCTGGTGTGTTTCTTCTTCTTGTTTACTCGCTAGGTCGTGTCCAACTCTTTTGCAAGGGACTATAGCCCGCCAGGCTCCTCTGTCCATGGGCTTTCCCAGGCAGGAATACTGATGTGGGTTGCCATTCCTTCTCCAGGGGATCTTCCCAACCCAGGGATCAAACCCATGTTTCCTGCTGGGCTGTCAGACTCTTTACCACTGAGCCTCCAGGGAAGCCCACTCTAATATGTTTCTTGAATGCTTAATGATGAAAGTTCGAATGAAAGAAAAATCAAATTCTGTGCCTTTCTGCCCAGGGCATACAAGACAGAAAGTTATAGATAATATGCCTTCAGTTTATTCAAAAGGAAAAGATTGGGTGGCTCTTCTTCTGTTTCACTCTATATGAGCTTCATTAGAACTCATGTTCCTTATCACTGGCGCCCTGTTGTCCTTAAATAAATTTTTGTTGAAAGGATGAGGAGAGGTTCAACTGGGGGCTTTGGCACTGGGAGATCGTGTACACCTGTGGCTGATTCATGTCAATGTACGGCAAAACCAATACAGTATTGTAACATAGAATAAAGTATTAAAAAAAAAGAAATGGCTTTGTTATGAGCACTGGGTCACTGGGAGTCTAGATGACGCCTTCTCACGGTAGTGTGGTAAAGGAACTTTCTGAATGGGGTGTAGCCGGTGGAAGCTCTCCTGAGTGGTGTATAATTCTTAGATTTGATATCTATAACATAACAGTTACCAAAGGCAATCGTTTCATTCATTCAGCATCTTTAAACTGAGCGTCGACTGTGTGGCAAGCCTTGATCTAGATGTGAGGATATAGCTGTGAACAAAATAAACACATACCTGTTCTCGGTGAAGCTGATAGTCCAGTCAGTTACGGCTTACCTCTTCACTGTAAAACCACGCTATGCCATTTTGGCATCCTGAGACAAATTTTGTTTATCTTGTTTTTTTTTTTCTAATTCATATTTCAGTAGTGACGGTGGTGATTCCCCTTTCTTTTATTGCCCCACTTTCCCCTTCAGTCCTTCTTTTAAGTTTATGATAGGTGAACATTGATACAGATCATCACTCTGCAAGGTCCTTCTCTAAAACCTTAGTTCTGCCTTTGCCTCTGGGCTTCCCAGGTGGTGCTAGTGGTAAAGAACCAGCCTCCCATTGCAGGAGACAAGAGATGTGGGTTTGATCCCTGAGCTGGGGAGATCCCCTGGAGGAGGGCATGGCAGTCCTCTGCAGTATTGTTGCCAGGAGAATCCCATGGACAGAAGAGCCAGGTGGGCTATAAAGACCATAGCGTCGCAAAGACTTAGACACAGCTGACGTGGCTTAGCATGCACACATCCTTGCCTCTGTTGTATGCATAAACTTTGCAACTTGCTAGTTTAAATGTTGAAACTGGGAAAGAAAGTGAGCTTTCATATCTTCCAAGATTAAACTGCCGTTTCAGAAATCTCATGGATTACATGAGAGAGCCTGAATCTTCTACTTCCTCGTTAGCCCTTATTGATCCCCCTCATGGCAGTTTTCCCTCTGATGACAGAGAGCCAATTCATTGGAAAAGACCCTGATGCTGGGAAAGACTGAGGGCAGTAAAGAAGGGGGTAACAGGGGATGAGATGGATGGCATCACCAACTCGATGGACATGAGTGTGAACAAATTCTGGAAAATATGAAGGACAGGGAAGCCTGGTGTGCTGCAGTTCATGGGTTTGCAAAGAGTCAGACACGACTTCGCGACCGAACAACAAAGACATCAAATACCTGAGTGTATTTTAAGCCTGAGGGGAATAAAACAGAAGCACTGAGCCCCACACGGGTGCAAAGATGCATTTTGCTTCCAGTCGGTGCGTAGGTCACCATCCGGGCGCAAGTCACAATTGCGTGAACTCTCCGTGGTAGATGCCACGACGGAAATTGTGCTTTACTGCTTTGAAATGTGCTTTGTGCTCCTGAAAGAGGTAATGTGTCTGTGAGGGAGCCCAACTTGCCCCCAGAGAGGAAGGTGTGTCTGACAAGTGGATAATTGGCTTTTGACAAACTCTGAGACCGTCTCACTCCTGGAAACTCACAAAGCCTTGTTGTGAAGTAGCTGCACATCAAATAGGATGTTATCGTCTTTCAGATGTGGGGCACATGCCTTGTCTTAAGTAGTAATTGTGTTCTGAAAAAGAAAAGAAACCTGAGTATTTAATTCCCCCAGAATTCCACCGCCAACCTTCTTTAACCTGTGTTTTGGCTTGTTGCTATTTTGACTTGTTGCTTTTCCTTTAAGTTTCCCACCAAGCATTCTGTTTTCCTCATTTCAGAAAGACAAACTGGGCATCAGAAGCTCATACAAGGTGTGTCTTCCCCAAGAAAGCACTTGGGGAAAGAGTGTATCTCTCCTGAATGACTTTTTGTTTTATGTTTTTCCACGTGCATAATTTTCTCCTTTGAGTTAATATGTATAACAGAAGCTTATGAAAATCAGAATTATGTAACAATACTTAGATAAGTATTGTTCACATGCCTTAATAAGAATTTTAGCCCGGTTTATTGAAACCGTGATAAACTTAGAGTACTGATACAATCATGTATTTACAGTTACAGATTTTCATAACTAATCTTACATCCAACACCAATAATTCCTTGTTTGCATAATTGCAAATGTGAGGCATGACTATTACAATTGCACACTCGTCAAGAACGGATAATATGTCTTCCCAGAAGGGACATGGGTATCTAAATAACTAGACAGATTTGTTGGTTTGTTTGTTTGTTTAAATCCACATCCAAGTTAGAAACATTTTGTCTTGATGGTTTCTTCTGAGACCAAGTGAGAAAAACTCTCCTGACATGTGATAGAGGCAGGAAAAAGCCTGCAGCCAGAAGAGAAAGTACTGGGTACTTCTAGCAGTTATTAAACGGAGCAGTTACAATGTTACAGTGTTTTTTCATCCTGTATACGCGTGTTTCTATCTCTTTAGGGCTTTTGCCTGGCCTTTGCTGCCATGCATGTACCATTTTCAGTTTCATCCAGAGGCATACATTTATCTTGGTTACTCACTTTCTCACTGGCATCCGCTCTTTGTAGGCTGACATGCAGCAGAAGAAAGAACCAGTTCCAGATGACTCTGACCTGGATCGCAAACGCCGAGAGACGGAGGCCCTGCTGCAAAGCATCGGGATCTCGCCAGAGCCCCCTCTAGGTACTTTAGAGTGCTTTGTGTTTTAATGTAGCCTCAGATTTAACTTGTGTAGGGCATACCATGTCCTGCGTTTACTATTCTTTTACATCTCCTTTTGTTTTTATGTTTTAAGAAATGCTTTGGCTTATGGTTCAGGTGTATTTATTTTTGGAATTGAGGGGGCTGGAAGGAGATAGGAGGAGAGATTGTAGAGTGGTTAGCAATTGGCTGCTTACTGGCTGATGCTGCAGTCAACCTAACCCACTTCATTACTGTTAGAGTATCTTATACTTGTTATACCAGAAATCGCGAGATGAAGGGAAAAAAAAACTTCATTTCCGTTGCTGAATCCCAGCCTCTCTCTGCCAACCTAAATACTGTGAATCTGGTTATGAATTTCATAACCACCCCAGGCACAGAGTTATTCTATGATGAAAATAGAATGCTCGGTGGGAAACTCAAAGGAAAATTGAAATGGTGGCAGATTAGCAGCTAATTAACATGTTTAAATTTCTTTGACTCCTTTGTAGATCTTGGTTTCATTGCTAATCGGCATCTTTACTACAGCACCCTTCCTCCAACTCATTCATACCTAGTTACTTATCCATGATTTCATTTTATTCAGGGTTTGGATGTTGAACTATTTCTTTTTGTTGAAGGTGACTTGTACATAATATGTTTATTCTGTCACTATATATCACTCATGTGATAAGTTATTTTATTTTTCTTTATCCATTTGCTTTCCATACATTTCAGAGTAATCCCAGGGTGTCTGTAAAACTACGTTATATCCAATATAGTAAAACAAAAGCTTTAAAAATAATACATATAAATAAACATAGTATCAGATCCCCTTTTATAAACTGTTCATCTTTTAATACCATTGGCTTTTATATTAACATAAATTTTCATTTATTTCCATAATTACTTAAATTAACAATAAAAAAATTATCCCATGAACAATAAAATGGCAAGTGTGTATATCAATATAAGTAAGTAAAAGGGAAAAATATAATATAAATAAAATGGCAAGTGTGTATATCAATATAAGTAAGTAAAAGGGCAAAATATAATCATATAATTTATTAAGTGTTTCTGGATATAATTTAGTACATACACACAAAACTAAAACACCATGAAAAAACATTTATACTCAACCTCAGTATGTATTAATAGTAAGTAAAATCATATGTCTAACAATGATATAATAAACCCCAATAAGACGTTGATTATTTTGTTAGTTTCTTTGTGGTATGGGAGATGTAACCCACAGGATATTTGAGTGATGGGTCTTCTGTGAGGAGCTGACAAACCTTTTTCTTACTTAGTTGACAAGTAGTACATGTTAGACCCTTTGCAATTATATTCTTGCCTCAAAATAGGCTTTGAAGTTCTGCTGCAGTGTGAACACTGGTTAAACACAACCGTAGAATATTTGTTCCCCCCTAACCTGCATAAAGCCAGCAATTAAACCCTAAGAGCAAAACAGTTTAAACATCCCTAAACCATGACCAAATTCTGAGCTATCCCGTCATCCCTGCCAAAGGGCTCTGGCAAAAGGGGACCCCGTTTTCAACTTTTATCCATCTCTCCGACTTACCCTCTGACTTAGTGCAGAGAGTAATCAGTGAACTAATTGTAGAACCACGTGAAATTCCTGGTTTCTTGACAGATCTGCCATTGTGTTATAGGATTTGGCCAACATAGTTAAACCCTTTACCTTATTAAATAAATAAAAGGAAATTGCACATGATTGAAACCAAATGGGAATCTACACTATGTACTGAAGTTTCTTGCTGCCCATATGGCGTCTCTGGCATGCGTGATACTGAGATCCCGTTCTCATCTGGCCTGGAGCCACCTTGGATATTTGGCGCAGCTTCTATCTGAAGGACGCTTGGCTTGTATCTGAAAGATAGAGGGAAAAAAACCCACTTGCATTCCTCTAATTTATTTTCTTTTATTACCCTTGCTTCGAGAGCTCCAGCCTGCACTGACCTTGCTCTGTGAACCTGCTCCTCCTGTCTTCAGAATGGCGGTTTGCTTACGTGCACACGGCAGTGCTTTCTAGAGCTGCCAGATGCAAAGAACACAATTCCCAAACACAGTAAACAGTGCAAGCGGATGAAACTATTAATTAAGTGTAAAAATAAAGCGGCCTGGCATCGTGTTTGTTTTGAAAGAGATTTTTAAATTACTGGGTTCAACATTTACCCTTTTCTCTATCTGTCGTTTAGTCTCTCATAGCAAATGCAGCTTTTACTCCACAGACAATAGGCTTTCCTCCAAGTGCAGACATGCAGCAGACTTTTCTGACTCCCCATGACCCTCTAAAATTCCTCAGAATCACTTATTTCATCATCATTTAAAGTTTTATAGACACCTCGTTTTATTTTGAATAGGTCACATCTATACTAACAAAATAAAGTGGAGGATTAGAATTATCTGGATAGTTCATGCTAGAGAGGGATTTGCCTTGAATTATCCAGGTAACTGTTTTGATTCTCCATTTTACTTTGTTAAGGTGGACATGGCCTTAGAATCTCTAAGTTAATTCTGTCTAAATTCATTTCAAATTTTAATTTCTGAAGTATGAAAAATTCACTGGACTCTTTTCCTTTTCTTTTCTTTCCTTTTTTTTTTTTTCCTTATCCCATCTCAATTTCTCCTGGCCATACAATCACTTTAATTTGAGCCCGTTTGTTTTGATTTATCTGACACTGCTCTTCCCCAGTGCAGCCGCTGCATTTTTTAACATGGGATACCTGTTATTTTCATTATTTAGTCCCAACCCCTATGTCTCCCTCCTCGAAATCAGTGAGCACTCCCAGTGAAGCTGGAAGCCAGGACTCAGGCGACCTGGGACCATTAACAAGGTAAGAATTGTCCCTTCATGAAGGCTGTGGGTGGGATGTCAATATTACCTCCCTCCCTCCGCCCCCCCCAAAAATCAAGAAACCGAAAGTCTGAAAAACCACACCATTCCATTGCACATTGTTAACTGTGCGTTCCTCTTTACATATCAGTCATTTTTTAATGTTTACATTTATGGTGGCTTGCTATTTTTGGTGACGTAGGATTGACTTTGAACCCTTGAAGTGATAAGTATCACTCTTCCATGAGTAGGCTAATTTAACACCACATGTCTTATTTGACAAACACAAGCACATCCATTGGCTTCAGTTTAAAAGACGTAGGGAAGGACCAAAGACAAATGGAATATATATCTAGCTTCTCATTATTCTAATTTAGTTTTGGTTTCCATGAGAATCTTTGTGAGTGTAACACTGAGATATTTTAACCTTAAATTTACTTTTTCAAAAGTCTCGTTTATTTGCTTAGTAGAGTTGACAAATTTGAGAGCTTGGTCCCCAAAGTGTTTTTATTACCATTATTAATTATTATAATCATCAGGATTAACTGCTTCATTTTTGTCAGTTGCCAAACTTTTATTACACTAGGTGTATTCCAAGATTATGTAACTAACTTCTCAAGGCCGATATCAACATTCTCTAATTTGGCCACTGAGGGAACATCCAAAATGTAGCAATGTGGAGAGAAAGGAGAAGGCTCATTAATATGCATGAGGTCATGGAAACTTTCTCAATCCAGGTGTCTTCAGCAGTATTCCCACATGTGGGTGCCCGTAGGCAGGCGGTAGAGATGAGTGGGGAGTGGGGCCTTTGGCAGCTTGTTAGCTGGCACTCCCTTTATAAAGCTCAGATGGTCTCTTCACAGCTCTTGGGCTGGTTGAGCTCAAATGGGAACATGGACCCAGTTTTTCCACACCTTTCATGAGAAGCTAAGAATGCAAATATTTATGCAACAGTCTCATGGACATTAAATGTTAGTGACTTTGTTAAAAGGAGTTGTGGGCTAGATTTGGCTCATGAGTTGGTGATGTCTGACCTCTCTCTGACTTTTGAAATAATCATAAAACATTTTAATAAAGTTTCAATAAAAGAAGCAATCATCCACAGCCCCAGCATTCTAACAGATCAGCCTTTGTCTTGTCAGATACCTTTCAATCCTTATCTACTTGTTTGTATGTCTTGCTACTGTATATGCTCCTGGAGGAAGTGAAGTGAACGTCGCTCAGTCATGTCTGACTCTTTGCGACCCTATGGACTTACATAGTCCACGGAATTCTCCAGGCCAGAATACTGGAGCGGGTAGCCTTTCCCTTTTCCAGGGGATCTTCCCAACCCAGGGATTGAACCCAGGTTTCCCACATTGCAGGCAGATTCTTGACCAGCTGAGCCACAAGGGAATTCCTGAAGGAGAGGTATACGATTTTACATTTTTCTCTGTTCACTTAACAGCTTATCATGAGCATTATCTTCTGATGGTCCGTTGTTTTCAGAAAAGCCTCATCAATTTTGGTAGAGAAAAACAGAGAAATGAGAATAGGGTTAGCCTGTGTTGTAGGATTTTTAGCTTTCTGAAATCAATACATAAGACTAAAATGATTTCACCAATACCTGTCTGTTCATGTGTTTCAGACTTGAGTGTTTTGTTTTTATAGGGTCTTTTGAAACAGGTTGGACACTGCTTTCAATTTGAGAAAAGTGAACATAGAGGCTTTTGTGGGTACCAGGCTGGTTTGCGTTAGCAAATCGCCTTTGTGATTTGGAGTAGCACACGTCTTCCCTCATCTTTTGCTTTGAACACTTCAAAAGGTCTTTGAGGGTGGGGGAGGAAAAATAATAATAACACAGCATGTAAGATCTAACATTTATACAAGAGCTGGCACAATATAATCACATTCCTTGGGGGGTCCATTGGCCTATCATTAAGTTACTATGTTTGCCTGTTTCTGCACAGTGATGGTGTTGTGTCAGTGATGTGTAGTGTCGAGGGCTCCATTGGCAGTGTTAAATACTGTTACCAACTACATAGTTGATTAGCCCCTTTGAAAACTTGTAGAGAAAGTTGACTGATGCTGTTAGCGCTCTGGGGACAGCAGCACTGTCGCAGGGAACGCCACTCCTTTCCCTTCTTACGTGACTTTTTTAAACTTAATCACTTTGGAAGAGGTGCTGTCTACTCCCACCTCACACAGACTCCACAAACTCCAACTGGCTTCAGTTCGTTATAGAAACATTCTGGCAAGAGCAGGCAACTGGAAGTCAATGAGTATATCCCTTGCTAAGTGCAGGTTTCATAGGGATGCAGAGAAACTGGCCTTGAGGAAATGATTTTTCAGAAGAACTGAGCACAGAGTGGGCTTGAGAAGGCATTAGGAATAGCTTAGTCAACTGTGCCCTTGTTTTGAACTTAGGCACATTCCATGCAAATTTATGTTTTTGTTTCCATAAAGGATATATGTGAGTAAAATTTCAGAAGAATGTTATATTTTCGTTTTTAAAATTCTACTTGGAATGTCTTTTTCTGTAGAAGGAACATCTTTGAAAGCAGTTACTGTTAACTCTAACACTTCATAAAACACGAGACTGAGAAAAGCACTTGGTAATTCCTAAGAATATAACTCTATAGCCATAAATTTGCATATTTGTGTGGAATTTGGACTTGCTGAAAACTGGAAAATCTTGCAGAAGATAACTTAGGAATCAAAGCAAAACATCTGGTCCTGCCTAAAGGTTCACATAAATTCTCTCATTTGCCAGACTTTCAAACCAAAACTACAATTTGCATTGCAGAGCCAGAATTAGCAAACATTTCTTATATAACCCCTATAAGTGGTTAATTTGGAAACTGGCATATTTAATATGCCCTATTAGAAGGAAAAAGTTAAATAGTGCTTTAAACATATGAAGTATAACAAAAATGTCTTTTTTTGATTTTTAAGAGCAGTTAAGTAAATTTTCTAAACTGAGTGAATAGAGAGTAGATATATTTAACATTTTTTCAATTATACCAGTGTGATTTAATGTTTAAACTTATAGTATCATAGTTTGTGTTCCAATTTCTGCTTCTGTAGTTATAGCCTGCTTCTCATTTACAATTTACATTTGTGGTACTTTTCTCTTTCTCGTAATTAGTTTTGGTAGAGTCAGTTAATCATTGCTTGTTTAAACATACTGAACAAAGAACAAGCTCTTGGGTTTCAAAAAATTAACCTATTAATGAAAAATTTGAAAGACTAGTTTTACATATAAATGTAGATGAAAAAAATCCTAAATATGTTATTTGTAGCTGGAATCCAGTACAACATTAAAAGGATACAATGTTATGCTTAATTGTGTTGGATTCAAAAATTCAAGGATATTTTAGTATAGAAAAATGTTACCTTTATTCAGCATATAAAAAGGTCAAAGAGGGAGAAGTAAATATTACAGTATATACTGAAATGGTGGGGCTTCCCTGGTGGCTCAGAGGTTAAAGCGTCTGCCTGGAATTCAGGAGACCTGGGTTCGATCCCTGGGTCGGGAAGATCCCCTGGAGAAGGAAATGGCAACCCACTCCAGTACTCTTGACTGGAGAATCCCATGGAGGGAGGAGCCTGGTGGGCTACAGTCCATGGGGTCGCAAAGAGTCGGACACAACGGAGCAACTTCAATTTCAATTTCACTGAAATGGTACTTGCAAAATGTAAACATCTAGTCTCATGTTTTACAACTTAGTAAACTAGGAATATAAATGTTTTTCTCAATATGATAATATTAATTTCAAAGCAGAGCTTATATCTTTGATACATGAGAGTGAAGCATTAGCATTTTATAGCTCTTAAAGAATGATTTATGTGTAGTTGAATGCATGTCTCTCTTCCTCACGAAATGATAGGTTCCTTGTGAGAAGGGAGTAAGTCATATTTGTGGTTGTGTGCATATAATAGGTGTTACACATTTATTGAAAGAATCAAATATCATCCTACTTTTTACGGGGCATGGAGGCACAGAGAGAATAAATAATTTTCTCAAGTTCACACAGGCCATAGCTACAATGCTAGGTTTGAACCTGGGCAGGTCGATACAAGTTTCCACAACCTATACCTCAGCCCTACATCATCTCTAACAGCAATTGCTATGTGATACACAACCTATTCCATAAGGTAATCATGATTAAACAAATTAGTGTCTGTAAAGCACCAGGAAAGGAGTCTGACATAAATTGAGAATATGTGAGTTTTAGCTATTAGGTTGATGGAGAAGTAATTGTGGTTTCAGATAATGAATTTAAATCATTAGAACTAGGCTCAAACACATTTTTATTAATCAAAATAGGAACCATTACAATCAATACATTTTTGCCAATGAGAAATGTTTGTTTATTCCTGTAGCATAAAAATGCATACATCAGGATTCATGGAACTCTTGTAAAGTATTTTCTGCCTCCTCTTGTTGTGGAAGCATTTTCTTTTCCTTTTTTATCAGATTTTATTTTATTTTACTTTACAATATTGTATTGATTTTCCATGCATCAACATGAATCTGCCACAGGTGTACACATGTTCCCTTTCCTGACCCCCCCACCACTTCCCTCCCCGTACCATCTCTCTGGGTCATCCCAGTGCACCAGCCCCAAGCATCCTGTATCCTGCATTGAACCTAGACTGGTGATTTGTTTCTTATATGATATTATACATATTTCAATGCCATTCTCCCAAATCGTCCCACCCTCTCCCTCTCCCCCAGGGTCCAAAAGACTGTTCTATACATCTGTGTCTCTTTTGCTGTCTTGCATACAGAGTTACTGTTACCATCTTTCTAAATTACATATATATGCATTAGTATACTGTATTGGTGTTTTTCTTTCTGGCTTACTTCACTCTGTATAATCGGCTCCAGTTTCATCCACCTCATTAGGACTGATTCAAATGTATTCTTTTTAATGGCTGAGTAATACTCCATTGTGTATATGTACCACAGCTTTCTTATCCATTCATCTGCTGATGGACATCTAGGTTGCTTCCATGTCCTGGCTATTATAAACAGTGCTGCGATGAACATTGGGGTACACGTGTCTCTTTCAATTCTGGTTTCCTCAGTTTCCTGGTGCTTCCTCATGGAAGCATTTTGCCTGAAAACGGTTTTTGAGATGCTTGAAGCAGTAGTTGCTGGTTGGCGAGAGGTCAGGTGAATATGATGGATGAGGCAAAGCTTCGTAGCCCCGTTCATTCAGCTTTTGAAACTGGTTGTGCGATGTGTGGTCAGCCATTGTCACGGAGAAAAATTGGGCCCTTTTTGTTGACCAGTACCAGAGGCAGGCATTGCAATTTTCGATGCATCTCACTGATTTGCTGAGCATACTTTTCAAATATAACGGTTTCACTGGGATTCAGAAAACTGTAGTGGTGGGCGGCAGACCACCAAACCGTGACCGTGACCTTATTTTGGTCCAGGTTTGGTTTTCAGAAGTGCATTGGAGCTTCTTTGGTCCAACCACTGAGCTGGACATCTGCGATTATAAAATCCACTTTTCGTCACACGTCACAGTCCGATCAAGAAATAGTTCATTGTTGTATAGAATCAGAGAACACAGCACTTCAAAAGGAGGATTGTGTGATTCTCGGTCAGCTCAGGAGGCACCCACTTACCCAGCTTTTTCACCTTTCCCGTTTGCGTCAAATGCCCAGTGACCATGTAATGGTCCATGTTGAGTTCTCTGGCAGCTTCTCGTGTAGTTTTAAGAGGATCACCTTTGGTGATGGCTCTCAATTAGTCATTGTCAACTTCCAGTGCCGTCCACTACGCTCTTCCTCTTTAAGGCTGTCTTCTCCTTTGCCAGACTTCTTGAACCACCACTGCACTGTACGTTCATTAGCAGTTCCCAGGCTGAACGTGTTGCTGTTGCGAGTTGTGTCTGCCACTTTATGACCCATTTTGACCTCAAATAAAAACATCGCTCTAATTTGCTTTTTGTCTAACACGATTTCTGTAAGTATAAAATAAATGTAAAATACACAGTAGGTAATAAGTCATTAGCAAAAAAATAAGGCAAGAAATGCTCATTAAATGATATAGAACATAACCATATTTATTAAAAGATGTATTCCAATATCAAATGGCAAAGTTCAACAGTGCAAAACCACAATTACTTTTGCATCAATCTAATATCACTATTTGATTTACCCTAATCCTTAATTCCTAACCTTCAGATATTTGACCGGAAGTGAATCTATTTAAGTGATGATAATTCAGCCCACATTTATTTTTATGTACATGGATGGCTTATAAGGGACTTTGCTTTAGGGATGCTCTCATGTTTGGCTGAGACTCCTTAGGCTTCCCAGTGACAAAGCTAAATTAGAGAACGTGTTGGCTTGTAGAAACTAGGAAAATATTGACATCATAAAGTTTACTGTATACCAGGGCATAGGCTACACACTGTCCAAAACTTGATTTAAAAGGAATACTTTGTAAATGATTTCAAAGATAAAATATGTCTCAATATGATAACATATTGTGCAGTCTCTTACTACATAACCTCCTTAACAAGATAGAATATGACTGATGTTTGAATTTTGTGACAAGTGGCTTGGGTGGATGGATACAGTAATTCGATTGATGTCTGTCTTCCTTTTGGACCATCTATGGCGTTAATACTATCACTAAGTTCTACCTTCCAATCAGTCAGGGACACTCAAGCACCCCTCATTTATTTTTAATAATCTCTTATTATTATAGAAATAATATCAGTTCCTTTTATACAATTAAAAAAGATATATGAGCAAAAGTAGAACAAATTATGTTCCTATGAAGAATATGCATTAGCATTCTTAATACCTTAGTGTATATTCTTTCACACAAGATGTATGTCATCATATATATGATAAATGATGTCATACTGTACAAACTGAAAAACTTGCTTTTCTATTCAAGTATTTCCATTTTCCCATTTCAGTACATTTTCAACTTATCTATTATATATACCATCTTCAGATTTCCCCAGTTGCTCCCAACGTAATCCCGTTATATTAAAATTGTCTTCCTTCCCAGCTGTCAATACCTATCAGTTAAAACCCTTGATTTTCTGGGAGAGGTGAAGCCTCTCCCAAGGGGACCTTAGATGCAAAAGCAGAAGTGTCTTCTGCAACCCTTAACAGGAGAACAGAAGTATAGAGTGCGTGGATAGGCTCTTTGGGGCTTCTAGCTTCATGTGCATACCAGACCAGAACTGAAACAGACGTCTGCAGATACTCTGCTGTTCAGTTTGAACAGTAGGCTTCCGTATAGTTCATATTGTTTTATATTGAAAAAATGCTTTGGGTAAAATTCAGATATTTAATAAACCCTACCTTTCCCTGATCCACTTATCACCTAGTGAACTCACGAATAAGGCAATTAGAATAATTTATTCATGGTCAACTTGTACAGGCTGCACCTAGTCACCACGTTTTTCTTGTGATTTGAGGAGAGGAAAGTGTGTTCAGGGGCTCCGTGAGCTTAATGCCCAGCATAAAATCCTCAGGACTTTCAACTTCATCCACGCTTGGACTCCATTGGATTCTCTGGCACCCTATGAACCTCAACGGATTTTTACCTCTTTTTGGTGAAACCATCCCCATCTTTTAAGGTGCTCTGATAACTCAGAGGCTAAAGGCAACACGTTAAGGAGGTTTTGGTAAAGGTGAAAAAGTACAATTCAATAATGCAAAACCTAGAGGGGAATTTAGTAAGACTATTAAGATTTTGTATGTACAAAATTCATTAAATTATCTTTATGGAAAGAGTTGGCAGGATGCTTGCTACCAGCTAATTGGACTTCAGGAAGACTGAAAATCTTTGATTCGAGGCTATTTAAAAGTCAGTCTTTGCAAATTAAAATAAATTGTGTACTATAGGATTTTTTTTCTTTGTGTAGCACATGGACTGACTAGTTAAAAATTGTTGCTATCTTGTCAGGCAGAGAGTACTGTATATAACCATATGGTTATAGTAACAGGGTAAGCATCTATTTTTAGCAGAGTTGCTGAGCTTTCTTCCAGAGAGACAACTTACTTGATAGCAGGTCCTTCATGGAAGATTTGGGGAAAATACATCCTTTTTTTCTGATGGAAGTCTTGCATTTCTCTTTGAATCCAGTGCGGATGGACTTCCTGTGTGACTCAGAGTGGCCTGTGTCACAGCTCCTTGTTAGGGCTTTGCTGTTAGCCTATCGAGGGAGGATACTCACACAGTAAATTAAGAAAGAGGCTTGGTATAAGTATGTGTTGCACTGTTCCAGTTTTATTTCTGACGTCAGGAAATCTTTATCATCATCACTGCCAGTCCAAAGTAAGGAAATCATTGAGACTGGAAAGCAAAACATTAACTCATTATTTAAATGTCATTCTTAATTAATTAACATCACATTAATGATTCCGACAGGCTGAGTGATATGATGGATATTTAAATGTCTTTGTTATTCAATGTATTCCTTTTGGAAATGGCACTTAGAGAAACAGTTTGGGGATGACATTGACTGGAGATTTTCTGTTGGGTACTATGCTCACATTGGCCCAAACTTTTCTTTATTGGTTTAGTGACTAGTGATTTGTTTGACATAGAAGACACGTGAAGCAAGAGTCCAGAAAAACTCTGGGACTCAGACTACCCTGCCCTTGAGCAATCTTTCTACCCTAGAGGGAAAAGAAGAAGGTAAAAAGTTGGGCTCCAGTGTGGTTGCTTCAGGGACTAATAAAAGTTGATGAGCTCAGAATGAATAAAAGAAAATATTTTTCCTTACAATGAGAATTCTTAGATTTACTTTCTTAGCAACTTTCCTACATATTATACAACAGTGTCAGCTTTAGTTATCATGTTGTGTATTACAGTCCTAGTACTTACTTATCCTACAACCTGAAGTTTGCCCCTTTTGACCACCGTCATCCAGTTTCCCCATCCCTACCCTTTGCCTCTAGTACCGACAAGTCTGATCTCTTTTCTATGAACTTGTTTGTTTTGGATTCTACATGTCATTGAGATTACATAGTTTTGTGTTTTTTCTAATTTATTTCACTTACCATAATGTCTTCAAGGTCCATTCATGTTGTCACAAACAGTAGGATTTCCTCATTTTTTTTATGGTTGAATAATATTAATTATATGTATGTGTATGCACACCACAACTTTTCTATCCATTCATACATTGAGGTCGGCCTTTTCAAGATAAGCTTTCCTTCTTCAGAATGGTAGTGAGTCTGAAAATTCTTCTGGAACCAGGTGATGGCATCATGCCACACAGACTGAGTTCTTCAGAAGGGGCTTGCAGAGATGAAGGAGATCAGGCAGACATACCCTGATGTATGCTCTCATTTTTTTTTACATAAAGAAAGTAAAAACTGTTTCTTAGGGAACCAACTTGCCCTCATACTTAATACCCATCCACAGAAAATGCAAGTAAAGACCATTCATTTGTTCATTCATTCATCACATTCATTCAATAAACAGTTAAGAATCTATCGTACAACACAATAAATGCTAGACCTGTGAGGAATACAACAGTGAAGGAATTCTCTCTTCTAAAGATCCCACTTCCAGTAAATGACATATTTAATTTGAAGCCATCTGAGGATACGTTTCTATGTAGTTATGGCTCTCAAATATGTGTACTCATAGAGGTGAGCAATAATATAAAGCATTATTCCCAGATGCAGTTAATTTGTAAATTCTTGTGGGACAAGTGCTTTTGATTCATTACCTAGAGTCTTGATATTAGGTCTTGATATTAGGTACTTGGTAAATTTATTTATTGAGGTAGGGGTGTGTGTGTGTGTGTGTGTGTGTATGTGTGCGTGTGCATATACATTTATGCATGTGCACAGTTTGCAGAAACCTGAATGGGATGGGTTCTGCTTGAGTGAAGAGATGAAGACCTAGGGTAGTTCAAGGATCAAGTTGGGTAGTTCAAGGTTGCTGATCTAGTTGCCAGAAGTGGCCTTTGCTCAAAGGGAGTTGGTGGCAGTGGTTCGAGCACTCAGATACAAAGCGAGGATTTCCTAGCAGAAACAAGGCAGAAGCCAGTTGCTGGTCTCAGGGCAGAAAGGCAGATGGGACTAGAGTGTGTTTGTCTTGATGCTGAGGTTGGTAACAGTGCTCCTTATATCCTTCAGACCATCTGTACTTGGTTTTAAAGCTTGATGCAGGGCTACTATTGAGGTCAAGTGGATTGCAGGTTGGCAAAGAGAACTGTGAGATGAGAAGCGCAGTCCCATAGAGAGACAAGCTATTTGTGAATGAGGTGATTGGGGACAAATATATTTAGGGAATAGGGCATTTGAGTTGGGTCTTACATAGTGGCTATGCTTTGGACAAGTAGAGATGGGAGAAAGGGCATTCAGATAATATAGAGGGAGATGTGGGAGAGAGGAGACGTGTGGGGTGTAGACTGTGTGTTAAGGAGACAGTATAAAAATACATTAGAGTCTGGGAGGCAAGTATGGCCTTGGCAGTATTTGAGATTCCTAGTCCTATATTTGAAGCCAGGAAAATATTGAATTTACCTGGTAACTTAATAAAAATACGGATACCTAAGGCATAGATCTGAGTTGAGATCTGGACCACTGCATTTTTGTAATGCTTTCAAGATTTGAGGATGTGTTTGGGGGAGCCATTGATCTGATAAAAATGACAGAAAATGTGAATGAGGATTGTGGTACTAGAGAAGGAAAGAAAAGCCTGACGAGACAAGGAAAGGTTAAATGCTTTTGGTGTTATGGATGGATATGTCCAAAAAGCATGTGAAAAGGAGGAACTTTGAGTTCAAGGGTGATGAGCACTTTAGGGTGATCTTTTGCAGAAGATGCGTGGGCATCTTGGAGATCATCGGTAGCTATGCGGTGAGGGGAGAAGAAATTACTCTGGTTGGGGAATGTCTGTCTTTATGGGGATAGAAAGAATAAGGATTCTTCCAGAGGTATAATGAGAAGTGAAAAAGACATGGTTTTTTAGGGTCAGGAACACTACAAGAAATAACATGCTTATGAAGGAGCCAATAGTCACCAGAATTGTAGAGATCAAGTATGAGAAACAAGAATAAGCCAAGGGGTTTGATGGGTTAGTGGTCATCATTTCATCATCATCATTTGTGTTACTTGCCACTTGTGCTGTTTTATTTCCATAGGGTGAGTTCCTGGGAGTGAAACGAGTTCCAGAGTAACTCTGTGGTTGTGATTCTTGCTCCACGCTGGCATGTTGCCTTTCCAAAGAACTGTACTAATTTAAAATGCCACCAGCGTAGATGAGAGTGCCTCAGCCACACTGAATGTTAGCATTGCAATTGATGGTTCTTTAAAAAAAAAAATTTGTTAGATTTTCTTTTTTAAATTAATTTATTTTTAAATGAAACAGAGATGAGTATTTTTAGTGATAAAAGGTACAATTCACTAAGAAGATAGACATCACAAACCATTAGATACCTAACAACAAAGAAACAAAGATACAGAAAGCAAAATCAGAAGAAATATAAGGGAAAAGAAAAAAGTATATAATCACAGTGAGACATAGTAACATTTTTCTGAAACTGTCAAGTGCAGAAAAATAAGAATAGGAGCATCTTAAATGATGTCATTAAAAATTTAAATATGATAGATTTCTATTTATATTAATCATAGCCTACACAAATATATTTAAAATTTTGTATTTCATATGTTGTTATTAGATGTCCATAGGACATTTAGAAAAACTGGCAAAAAGATAAACATTACTGAGTTTCATAGGCCTCTCTCCCTGATAGAGTAAGTGGCAACTTCTTTCTCTAGAACAAAGGGCTGTGCCGCGCGTCACACAGCTGGCCCCCGGCCTCCCTGTTTCTGTCCCTTCTCTGAGCAGCCACCCTCACTGCACACATCTTGAGGGCTCCTGGGGCCTGAGGGGTGGCAGCCTCGGGGCAGGAAGCTTGGCTGGCTGCTCCCCAAGCCCCCCTCTCTCCTCAGAGTCCCTTCCGGCTGTTCTCAGCCACCAGCAGCAAGTGGCCCAAGAACAGCGGTGTCGTGGAGGTCCCCTTCCTGCTCTCCAGCAAGTACGGTGAGTCGGCCCCAGGCCCTGGAGCCAAGGGCCTTCCTCCCTGTGCAGCCCAGCTCCTCTTCCTTTTGTTTTTTTTTTTTTTTAATGACACACAGCAAATCATAGCCTACACAAATATATTTAAAATTTTGTATTTCATATGTTGTTATTAGATGTCCATAGGATATTTAGAAAAAGTGGCAAAAAGATAAACATTACTAAATTTCAAAAAATATCATTCTTCTTTTTGTGATTCAGTTATACATATACACATATATTATCTTTGAAATTATTTTCCAATATAGGTTATTACAAGACTCTAGTTCCCGATGCTATATAGTAAATCCTTGTTGCTTGCTGCATATCTATTTTTTTAAATTAGAAATCTAGCATTCTGTTCATACTAAGTCAAACAAGTGGAATCAGAATGGCAAATGATAGTTCTTAATGACTGCCTTCCAAGTATTTATCAGACATCTCTTTCTTATAACCAAAACTAAAAAAAAAAAAGGTAAGAGCAAAGATGCTCTTTAAGGGAAAAATATTAAGACTGCCTACTGTGGAGTCTAAGAAAATGGGAAGAAGACTGGAAACTACCAACGTGCTCTGAACAGGAAAGAATTAACCGCTCATCAGAGAGTGTGGTTATACAACACAGACGTCATGTTTCTTCCTCCTAAGTTATGCTTTCCATGGAGGGCCAGGGATTGCTTTGCTTTGTTTGAATTTTTACTTCCTTCTATCTAATAAACTGAGCAAATAAGATTGGGCCAATGAAGAGAGACTTTTGTAGCAAGCTGGATAGTAAAATGGTGTGATATAAACTTCTGTTTGTCTCACTGCTAGTGTGAATAATTTTGGTGTTTGTCATATTCTTTTTCTTTATAAGAAATATTGAAAAACAGATTGTTCCGCAGATTATTAATTGTTATATGGTAGGCCTTTTTAGATGAGCTACCAGAGGCTATACTGTTCAACATGTTTAGTATCCAATAAGTGTGTGATTATTTACCATGGTGTGGGAAGATTCTAGAAGTTTGAAACAAGTTGGGAAATGTGACCTTAAAGTCTGTCCAGAACTGCCAATCCAACCACAGGGCCATGGAGCCACGATGGTGCCACATTAGGTTAGAAATCACTAGGTTATTCAGTATCTGTGCAAGTAGCAGCTTCCGCATGGAAAAAATCCTCCTGTGGATCCTCAGAGAGTTAGCCTAAGAAATCAACCTACAGTTGATCAGAGCAGACAAATACAGCTCTTAAAAATGAGCAAACGAAACCAAGATGGCTTCCCAGACAGGAACAATAGACAAAATCTAATTGACAGAGTTAAAGATTACATTCAGCAAAGCGGGTTCTGTTGGTCATCCCAAGAAATTAGGGGAAGTGAGGCTCTGGCAGCAGTGAGTGGTGGTCTAGTCCTGTTATAAAATGTGGACATGATGGGCATAGGGCAGGGAGAAGCTTTAACAGTGAAAGATTCATCTTCACTTGTTCTAGTTCTTAAGACACTGCTAAAGCTGACTTCCCAGGAAGTCAGTCTTCAAGGGAGAAGACTTCTTCAGGCTTGCATAATTGCTCAGCCTGGCATTTGCTGTTCCTGTGACAGACTGGTGACTTGGCATCTAAGATATAACTTCTCAGATGTAGTAGTCTTAATTTAAGAGCAGAGTGTGTTCAGGTGAGTTGTAGGTAAATAACAGAACAGCTGTGACCACCTGAGAGCTGCCACACTCTTCCCTTGCCTGAGAAGAGTGAAAAAGGCCCCCAGATTGCCCCATCAGAAACCTGAGCGCAAAGGAGCTGATCCAGCCCGTATGAGGGAATGCTGCTCACAGTCAGCCAGAGCCAGAGGCCATTCCTCTTGTCTGTAGGCAGGGAAGTATTCATAAAGATAAAAGGTCTGGACTCCAGAGATACATGAACAGCAAGGGTGAATCACTGCAAAGGATTGGGTCACTTCCATCATTTGAAAGGAAATGATGGAACCAGAGTCCAGAGCCAGGAAGAGCTGCTTTCCTTGGGCAGAGAATGAGGGCACGGCAGCAGTTTTTACCCCGGCTGCACATGAGAGTTTGAAAAAATCTGGATGCCTGGGTCCCACCCTAAACGTTCTGATTTCATTGGTTTAAAAGTGGCCTGGGCCTTAGGCCAGTGTGTGTGAATCACTTGTTTAGATGCTGATGTATTTGAGGATCAGTGATGCTTTCTGCCTGCCAGCTAGCGGCAGCAATAGTCTAGCCTAGCTATTCTCTAAAGGTGGTTCTAGGATCAGCTGTGAGCATTCCCTGGGAACTTGTTAGAAAGACAGATTCTCAGCCCCACCCCAGAACTACTCAAATCAGAATTTCTGAGCTTGAGGATCAGCACCTGTATTTTAACAGTCCCTCCCAGTCATTCTGATCCATGTCAGAGTTTGAAAACCACTGATCTAAGTCCAGACCTTACTACTCGAAGTGTGGTCCACAGCCCAGCAGCATCTACCCTGCTAGGAGCTGTTAGAAATGCAGAATCTCAAGCCACCCCAGACCTACTAAATCGGATGGGCATTTTAAACAATATTCCCAGGTGTCTGTGCATTAAAGTTTGGGAAACACTGGGCCTCCTTGGTGGCTCAGACAGTAAACTTTGAGATGCATTGGTCTCAGAAACAGGGACCAATTAGTGTTCTCACCAGACTTTAGTTGTCGTCTTTCAGTGCATTTAGGTCAGAGGACAAGAGCATAACCGGAACTTACCAGAGGAGCTTAGAAACTGCGTTCTGATACCTCTGCAGGAGGTGCTTAAGTGGGTTCCATTATATAGGTGGGGCGTTGTGTCAAAGAAACATTGGTAGTAGGTACAAAGCTATTTCACTTTCACAGTAAATGTGGCCTAGTAAAAACAGCTGCTGCTGCTAAGTCGCTTCAGTCGTGTCCGACTCTGTGCGGCCACAGAGATGGCAGCCCACCGGGCTCCCCCGTCCCTAGGATTCTCCAGGCAAGAACACTGGAGTGGGTTGCCATTGCCTTCTCCAGTAAAAACAGCTACTGTTTATCAAATACTTACTTTGTGCTGTATAGGTATTATTGCATGCAATTCCTATAGAAAACCAGAGAGAAATCCATCCATCCATCTGTTCAACTATCGTTGTATTATACAAGCATGCACTGTGGGACAAATTGAGAAAGTAGCAGTGACATATATATATATATGTATACACACATACACTACCATATGTGAAATAGGCAGCTAATGCAAAGCTGCTGTATAACAGAAGGAGCCCAGCCTGGCTCTCTGTGATGACCTGGAGGGGTAACATGGCAGGGCAGGGCAGGAGAGAGGCTCCAGAGGGAGGGGATATACAGAGAGAGTTATAACTGATTTGCATTGTTGTATGGCAGCTGTATTTGCATTGTTGTATGCCGATACAACATTATAAAACAATTATCCTGCAATTAAAAAATCAGGAAAAATAAACATGCATGCCGGGCGTGGGCCTAGGCATATTCTTATAGTTTAGGGATGTAGCTCTTCCTGCTATTTTGCAACTTAATTCCAGAGTTACACAGCAAATAGTCATAAATACACTGATTATAATAAAGCCATAGGTAAAGATACCTTATGAGTAAAGTAAAGCAGGATAAGAGAACGGGATGGAGAGTGGCGAGGAGGTGCTGCTTGCGGGAGGTGGTGAGAGAAGGAAAGCCCTTCTGGCCAGGGGACATTTGAGTTGAGACAGAAACGAAGCAAAAGCATGAGCCACGTGGCTCTTTGGGGATAAAAACATCAAGGAGGACACAGTGAGGGAGAGGCCGCCCTTAGAGATGGATTGGGAAGAGAGCTGCAGGCCAGGTCATGAATTGTGGCATAAGCCATGGTAAATCCTATGGACAAGGAAACTGAGTGGGCTTCTCAAACTTCAGAATGCCCCCGGATGACCTGGGCCTTATTAAACTGTGGTCCAGAGTCCATGAGTCTGGGTGAGATCTGAGTCTCGGCATTTCCAGCAAGTTCCCTGAGATGCCGATGCTCCTGGTCCGTGAACCACTCTCAGAGTAAGCACGAGGGTGCAGGGGTTGAGAACTGAAGCGCATGCCCACTGGCACAGAGCTGGTAAGTCACAGAGGCAAGATTTGAGTCTCGGTGCCTGACCCCAAAGTCCCTGCTGTCCACTGGCTGCCTCCCAGGTACTTAAGCCTCACTCACCTGTTAACTATATACCATGCAGGAAATTTAAAGGGCATCTCCAAGAAAGGTCCTTGTGTGCACTCTGTTCTTGGAAGAGCTCCTTTTATGTGGTGGAGAAATAACAAGGGAAGTTGATAACTATTGGTAACCTTGGTAACCACTGATGCTTTGTGCTAGCTCTTGTGAAGTACTTAGAAGACATTAAGACATCCCTGGCATCTTTCGAGACGAATGATATTGCCATTGGTGACCATCTTGGTGTAATACATAAGAAATACCAAAATCCCCATGAGCCTCGAAATCTCATGCACTGTAATTGAAGTCACTGACCCAAGGAAGCCAGCTATTCTCCAGGCTCTGCAGTCATGCTCTGCCTGGCCCAGCCTCCCCAGATGCTCCTCCTCTGGCCCACTCGAACCCTTGCCGTTGATCGCCGTCACTGCCTGGGGAATGCTTGCTGCTCCCTGATTGTGGCTTGGCTCACGAAGCAGTTTACATGCTCCGGTCCATCATGCTTCAGTATAGAATGAAGCAACAATGAAAAGGGGGTGTGTTGGGGTGGATGGATATTTAGCTCTGGGTTTCCTTCCATGGAAATGACTGTAGCTTCCAGTATCAAGCAGTTGTTCCAAAGGAAGGATGGCTTCTCACTTTCTTGTCCCTTGATACTCATGGGGTCTTCCTGGCTCCCGGGGGTTGTGGGGGTGACAGAGTGGGGAGATGTTCTGTGTATGTATCGTATACGCTGTTGCCTTGATGAATGACATGGTTTGGTTTGGTTTGTTTCCCTCCCCTTTTGTTAATTCTCTGTGTTCTTTTTCCTTTGTGCTGCGCGATTAGGACCCTGCAGTGGGACACAGACCCCTCAGTGCTCCAGCTGCAGTCAGACTCAGAACTTGGGTATATGTCTGCTCTTTTGTTACTCTTTATTACGCCTTTGCTACGGTTGTGTTGAAAGGCCGGAGCCGTCGTTGCTCTTGCCTTTTGCCCCTTTGTTGAGTTTCCAGTTTGATAAGTTTATTTCCTTCTGTCAGTTTGCCTCCTACAGTTACGCTTTGAAGAAAGTCTCTCTTTGTGGAAAACACCGCAAAAAGATGGCTTTTGACCCCCCTCTTTTAATTCCTAGTATTGCAAAACAGCAGTCCCCTGAATCAAGATTCTAAGCATATCGCCGTGCCTCTGCTGAATTCAAGGTGGGGTGCACAAGTTCTGTGATGACAGATATGTTTAACTTGATCCTCGCCATCTTCCCCTTGACTAACAAGTTACCTTAAGTTAATCTTTGTCTAAAACCAGTATGAAAATGTTGTGTCTTGTTTGTTGCCTTTTCAATTTTGGGGGAACTCACAATTAGCATTTCATGTGAATCCAGTTTGAGGGTATAAAGATTCCTGTTAAAGAAAAAAATACGGTTTGTTGAATGCCTCAATATTAAGAGATCTCAAAATTATTTGATGATGGATAATGTCTCCTGCGTCCTAAAGATCATTTTTTTTTTCAGGTGGAAATGTATGTTAAAAGGTAGCTTCAGAATTGAGAATTCTTCCACAAAGAATAAAATGCACAGGCAATTCCTAGAAATGTGGTTTACTTCTATTCCAGGGTTAGAGTTAGATATAGTCATACGTGCGATGTTTCCAGTGGGGTGCTTGTCCTAGCTGTGCTCAAGCTTAGGAGCACCTTTCAACTTGCTTTGGTGAATTCAGGTCATCTTGAAATCAACCACGGTAGGGGTGTTTACACCACGGAAACTGACAAGTGCTTCCAACCAGGGCTTCTTCCCTTTCCCTCAAGCAAGTTATTGAACTTTTACTAACATGCCACTGGGTACCTCCATATGTGAGTAACAGATTTTATTCCAATATTTTGTAAAGCTATTACTTTTTATTTCTAAATATAACCTGATGAATCCTGACGTGGGCATTTCTTTATTATTTATTTGAATTCTGAAATTTCTGGATTTGTATCTGTGGGTTTCTATCAATTTTAGTACCTACTATAGACATGTTAAGTTGAAGGGCTATCTTTATATTAGGTTAAATGCCATCTGCTGTGTCCCTTTATGTACGGAAAAGTTTTCTGCAGACTCTCAACACTGCTAAGCCAAAGAAATATCCTAACATTTTGGGTAACTGATACACTGTTTTTTAAACACTACTAAATTATTGGCTGTTGCGTTATATAATTCACGGTATGTTTTATTTCCTCTTGTATTATTTAAATAACAAAAAAATATGGCTTAAATCAAGCAGAAAAAAACAATGAATACATAGTATATTACTGTTCAGGGGAATTTCAGAGAGTAGTTCTTCATTGTGGTTTTTATAACAAGGAGGCTAGAACTGGCAGAGACTTTGTCGTATGCACTTAACAGATTTTTTAGACAGATTGTGACATTGGTAAATTATACGTGCTGGTGTGGAACAGTTAGGAGTTTTCCTATTTTTATCTGTTTTCCAGGCAAAAACTCAGTTAACTGTGCAGATGAAAACTTATCCTAGAGAGATGGCATATCTGTGACTTCCACCTTGGCAGCTATATTTTATTTCAGAGTGGACACAGTGAGTCAGAGAAAATTGGGAAATGAGATTTTTTTTGTGGTTTGTTTTAGAGTTTGGAAGGAATGTATAAAGAATATTTGAGAGAGGAGGTTGTTTTAGTCATGTTACAATTTCAGATATTGAGTTAATGAAATTTTCTGTCTTGTAAATAGTCCCTCCGTGCAGGCAGTCTTCCTGCCACACACATTTTTATAATAAAGTATTGTTTGTTGTTTAGTTGCCAAGTCGTGTCAACCTCTTTTGTGACCCCATGGATTGAGTAGCCTGCACACGCTCCTCTGTCCCTGGGATTTCTCAGACAAAAATACTGGAGTGGAGTGCAGTTTCCTTCTCCAGGGATTCTTCCCAACCCAGGGATTGAACCCACATCTCTTGTGTCTCCTGCATTGGCAGGTGGATTCTTTACCACTGAGCCACCAGGGAAGCCCTTTATGAAGTGTGTCTCAGGCAACAAGAGTTTTGTCCAGACGGGTTTCGTTCCTCTTCTTGATCCTGCACATAGAGTTGACCGTAACACATAACTGGCTCTGTCAGTTGATTTTTTTAACAGTTTTATTGAAGTATAATTAACATTAAAGAAATGACACACATTTGTAGTATTCAGAATGACAGGTTTTAATGTATACACATTCATGAAGTCGTCACTACAGTCAAGGTAATAAGCAGAGTCTTCGTCCCTAAAGGTTTTCTCCCACCCCTTGTCTTCTTTGCACCTGCTTCTCCCGCTCCCCTCAGACACCCGATATGCTTCCCAGCCCCTTAGTTCACATCTCCAGAAATATCATTGCAAATGAAATCAGGCAGTAGGTGCTCTTTTGACTGACTTCTTTCACAGAATTATTATCTGGCGACTCATTCATGCAGGTGTGTCTCAGTAATTCATTCTTGTTTTTTCTGGCTAGTTTGTTGTATGGATACATCGCAGTTCATTTATTTGGTCACTTTTGATGTGCATTTGGGTTGTTTCCATTACAAATAAAAATGCTATCAATATTTATGTACAAATATTTTTAGCCAATATGTTTCCATTTCTTTTGCCTAAGTATCACCAAGTAGAATGGCTGAAGCATATAATGAATGTACATTTAAACTGCCAGACTGTTTTCAAAGTAGTTTTGCCATAATACATTCTCACAAGTAGTGTAGGAGAGCCTCAGTTCCTCCACGTTCTTGACAACACTTGGTTTCGACTTTTTGAAAAATTATTTTTTTTTACCGCTGTTAAAGAAATATAATGGTATCTCATTGTGGATTTAGTTTGAATTTCCCCAGTGACTAATGGTGCGAGGTTATCTTTTTGTGTGCATATTTGCTGTTTGAATATGTTCTCTGATGAAATATTTTTTGGACTTATTGTTTATGAATTGAGTTGTTGGTTTTCACATTACAGAGGTTTTATGTATTTGGGATACAATCCTTTACCTGAAACATAATGTGTAAATATTTTCTCCCAGTTTGTCACTTGCCTTTTTCATTCTCTTAATAGTGTCTTTAAGAATGGAAACCTTTTTGATTTGACAGATTCCAGCTTTCAGCTTTGTTCTTTTATGAATCATGCTTTTCAGTGACATCAATTTGTAGTAATTTCTTACATAGTTGGTAGAATGTAATTCACTTGTGAGACCATTTGAATTTGCAAGTTTATTTTGGGAAGTTTAAAAATATAAATTTAATAACAAGCAGTAATGGAGCTATTGAGGTTATCTGTATATATATATATTTTTGAGTGAGCTTTGACAGTTTGTGATCTTTGAAGTAATATGCCCATTTTGTCTCTGCTGGCAAATGTGTTGGCCTAAAATTGTTTATACATGCCTTCATCATCCTTTAATTGTTTGCAAACTCTGTAATTACCTCTCTCTTTCCTGATAATTGGCAACTTTTATCTTGTGTTTTTCCTTCTGATAAGTATGGCTAGATGTTCATCAATTTTATTGAAATTCTCAAATAACCAGCATTTGGTTTCATTGATATTCCTTGTTTTTCTATCTTTTATTTGATTGATTTCTACTCTGATATTATTGCTTCTCATTTGCTTAATTTGTATTTAATGTGCTTTGTTTAGGTCTTTAAGTGGAAGCAGAAGTCAGTGACTTGAGAATAATATAGGTGTGTAGTGCTATTTCTAATATAGGGGTTAATGCTATTAAATGTCCCTTAAGCATTAACTTCATATCATCTTGCAGATTCTTACATAGTTGTTGAAATTTTCATTTGGTTAAAAAGACTTTCAAATCTCTTTTTATTTCATCTTTAACTGATGAGTTGTTTCGAAGTGTGTTATTTAGATTACACATATTTGGAGATTTTTCAGAGATATTTCTGTTACTGATTTATAACTTATTTATACTGCGGTTAGAGAACATACTTTGTATATTACTTGTATATCATTTTAAACTTCTTGAGACTTATGACTCACTGTATAGTCTGTCTTAGTAAATGTCCTGTGTGTCCTTGAAAAGGATATGTATTCTGTTCTTATTGGGTAGAATATTCCAAATTTGTCAGTTAGATCAAGTTGGATGATTATGATGTTCCAGTCTTTTATATCTTTTATGTCTACAGCTTCTAACAATTATTAGGAGAAGAGTGTTGATGTTTCCAACTACAATTTTGAGTTTTTCTGTTTCTCCTTGCAATACTATGTTTTTGTTTTATGTATTTTGAAATTTTGTTATTAGGTACATAAATGTTTGGGATTCTTATTTTTTTGATGAGTTGATTCATTTATCATTATGAAATTAACTTCTTTATCACTAGTAATACATTTTGCTCTGAAACTCCTTTGTCTGGTGTTAATAGGGCCACACTAGAGAGGAGCCTGGTGGGCTGCGGTCCATGGGGTCGCTAAGAGTCGGACACGACTGAGCAACTTCACTTTTACTTTTCACTTTCATGCATTGGAGAAGGAAATGGCAACCCACTCCAGTGTTCTTGCCTGGAGAATCCCCGGGATGGGGGAGCCTGGTGGGCTGCCGTCTATGGGGTCGCACAGTCGGACACGACTGAAGCGACTTAGCAGCAGCAGCTTCCTT